>WOVY01005228.1:117500-329639 GCA_013436015.1 Rhipicephalus annulatus | reverse complement strand
AAGCACTGGGGTTTAGAGACAGGGAGGTCAAAATAGACTTTAAGCGGGTAGAATTAACCAGAAGGAGGTTATCTGATTGGTGGCTAAAGTCAAGGCACGAGTGAAAGTTAAACCCTTCACCGCAAAGTACGAATCCTCAACCTCACTATTTAAAGGGTAAAAATTAATCTAGTTTTTGGTTCATTAAGCATTACGGCTTGGTGGCGCGAGCCACCGCCTGATCTAAAAGGTACAGCCATATCCATCCATCCATCCATCCATCCATCCATCCATCCATCCATCCATCCATCCATCCATCCATCCATCCATCCATCCATCCATCCGTCCATCCATCCATCCATCCATCCATCCATCCATCCATCCATCCATCCATCCATCCATCCATCCATCCATCCATCCATCCATCCATCCATCCATCCGTCCGTCCGTCCGTCCGTCCGTCCGTCCATCCATCCATCCATCCATCCATCCATCCATCCATCCATCCATCCATCCATCCATCCATCCATCCGTCCGTCCGTCCGTCCGTCCGTCCGTCCGTCCGTCCCTCCCTCCATCCATCCATCCATCCATCCATCCATCCATCCATCCATCCATCCATCCATCCATCCATCCATCCATCCATCCATCCATCCATCCATCCATCCATCCATCCATGTGAAGCGGGTTTCGCTCAGCGCATGGTGTTGTGTAGTTATGGTATTTGAGACGCGGGTGATCCCTCTTGTTTCAGTACCAGAATACCAGCTTAATGTATACATTGTTGCAAGCTCTAGAGTATTGGTTTTATTTGGTTTGTGGTGTTTTAGTCCGCGAGAAAATTTTATTTTGCCGCCGAGTGGGGCTCTGAGAAGTTCCTTTTACCGGGAAATATTTACCGTCGCCTTAAATACGTGCGCTTGAGTGTTTCTGCCTTTCTCCCGCATTTAATCATGGCATGTGCTTCCGCGGTCGAACTTGTGTCTCCCGACTAATTTTGGCTGACCACTAAAGCCTGTTTCACATGCGAGCGATTTTGGTCCAAGAGCGGAGCTACAGCTGCCGCGCAAGGCTAAAACAGGTTTTTACCACGGCGACTTGACGCCCTTGTGAAATTCGCCCGAGTTGGAAAAAATCGCTAGCGGCACAAGCGGCAGAGCGACCAGTGACGTCGTTTGACACGTGATGACGGGGGTGGAGTCGAGAAGTTGACGCGCGCGCTGCGAGGAACTGGTTCCACAGAACAACTCGCTCCGACTGAGTAGCAGACGACATCCGTCCTCTCCCCAGCCCACAAATGTCTCGCGCTACTTTCAATGAGTTGTTGATTGCTGAAGTTGCTAAACGACCTATTCTTTGGGACGTAAAGAGCAAACATTTCCGGAATAAGCAGAAGAAGATGATCCTCTGGGAAGAAGTTGCCGAGATTCTTAAAGAAGTCGATGAATCTGGTAAGTAAACAATGGCGTGTATACGACCATGTGTGCGTGTGTGCATAACTGAAGAACCAAGCATGAAGCTATGGGGTGGCACTAAAGTCCATCAATTCATCACTTTGAATGCTCACACACGTTCCCATTTGCTTTTATAAAATTTAGGAACGAGATGCGTCACGTGTCACATGGGACTATTTCTCTACCGTTCGTGAACATTTTCTTTTCGTACACCTTGTTCATGTAAAGACTAATTTTTTAAACTTATAGTTTCAAAGTAGTAGTGCCAGGCATAAATTATTCTAAAATATTTGCTCTAATGTGAAATTTTTCTTATTCAGTGACAGCAGACGAACTTCAAGCACGTTGGAAGAACCTCAAGGACACATTCAGGAAAAAAATAAAACAGAAAAAAATCAAAAAGAGCGGTGCTGCAGCTCCATCGAAGACAGCATATTGGCCGCACACTGAACAGATGACTTTCCTCAGAGACGTATTGGAACCTAGGCGGTACGTGACGTAATTGTAAATATCAGGTGGCAATATTAAGCACGAGTTTCAAATAGCCAATGTAACATAGTACTCGTATGCTTGCTGTCGTCTTTGTAATGTATAGTCATTTATTTACTGAATTATACATTGCTTTCAGGAGCATCAGTAACATGGATGCCAGCGAGGAAACAGCGGTTCCGACATCCTTGCCTGTGGAGCCACTCGACCTCCCATCGCAAGCTTTCCGGAATGGTTCAGATGTTGATAACTGCCCCGCCACAAGAAATTCGTTTGAACTTATATTCTGAGAACCTAGCGTACCAGAACGGGTTACAACACCACCTAATCCGCCACCCCACCTACCGCCTCCCTGCAATCCACCGCCTTCCAATCCACCACTTTCCAATCCATTACAGGCTGCCAGCTGCCCAAGAGAAAGTGAGGAAGTTTCATCGACGCCACAGCAAAGGTCAAAGCGGCAGCGAAAAAGACAATTGGAAACTTTCGACGACGAACTGAACGCAGTGCGCAACGTCATTGCGGCTCACAAGCCGATGGACGCTAACGGGTTATTTCTTTTGTCTTTGAAACCATACCTGCAAAGCACGCCACAAGAAATGCTCACAGATTTGAAGATGGATCTACTCCATATTTGCTCCACCTATAGCGAGGGGCGCCGTCCTCTTTCACTGCGTTCATACGATTGGTGAGTGCAGATTGAAAATAAAATAGAAATAGGCAGTGAACTTCATGCGTCAGTATCTGTATTTATTGAATGGCCCATTCAAGCACATTGGTGTTCAAATTCGCGTCCTCACGTCCCCTACTGCGCTGCAAAGCGCTCAAGCTGGCAGGCTGTCGACAAGTCCTGCGGCACTGGCCAGTTTTTAGTGCCGGAATGCGTGGCTGGCCAGCAAACATACGTTCGGTAGCGAGCACAATTACGAAGCGAGCACCGATTACGAAGAACAGCCGTTGATTTCAGGCACCAGTACAGCAACACATGCCTAGGAGCATGCATTTAAGTTACACGGCCGAAGGCTACCAATTGAATGTGAAATCGCTGAAAGCAAAAGCAATGAATCGGAGAAACATGGGAAGTGCTGCGCAAAACACGCTCGCTTGTCCTAAGCATTCACCTACCCGGAACAGCTGTATAATAAACCCATACAAGCAAACTCTCTTTTTTTTTTGCTTCTCCATGGTCGGTTATATGAGCGCGCAACACGAATCATACCTGAAAAAGACAGGACAAAACAAAAAGCAACTGCAAACGTTTGCTTATTTGTTGTAAGATTCGTGTTACAAATAGTTCAATCAGTGTACAGACACGTAAAAGTCGAGCGGCTATTGATGATGAACCTCGTAGCACGGGGCGCCAAAGGAAGGACACTTGGAGGAGAGTGCGGCTTTCAGATACCACTGAAACAGCGGTCAACCGACGGATTCCGCGGACAACAATGCCCACTTGAGCGGCGGGCGTCGCGGAAGAGCAGCGGTTGCAGCGGCCGAGAAGTACGGCGTGCCATGCGGCGTCTCGACGTTGTAGTAACCATTCGATGAAAATGCAAAAAAAAAAAAAGAAAAACCAGGCACGTGCACACGTTTGTTACTCCGGTGGAAGCTTCGTCGAGAGCAACGACAGGAAAAGAGCAGAACCTCGATTTCACCAGTGAGCATGGCCATTTCAAGCGAGAACGACTTTTGCTCTATGGAAGTATGCGTCAATTGCGACGAAGATGGCCTTCATTTTTTACGAATGCAAGAATATCTTCTTCTTAACAAAAAGAAAATACTGCTGAGTCTTCCGATGGAACGGCGCTGGTGGGTGAGGCCCTTGTGGATGTATCGGGAAGTGGAATCGGAGTTCTTCACCTCGGTAATGTGGATTTGAAATTTGAATTCTTAGTAGCTTTTTTTATAGAACTGTTCCGTCACATTGTAAAATAATTGCGCAGATGCCCTTGCTGATGGCTGTTGACGGAGAGTATTTTAAAAAATACTATCGTGTGACACCTGAGAAGTTTGAAGAGCTCCACTCGCTTGTCGAGGAACCGCTCACCCGGATGCTGATCAAAAGCCCCGCCGTGGTTGTCTAGTGGCTAAGGTACTCGGCTGCTGACCCGCAGGGCGCGGGTTCGAATCCCGGCTGCGGCGGCTGCATTTCCGATGGAGGCGGAAATGTTGTAGGCCCGTGTGCTCAGATTTGGGTGCACGTTAAAGAACCCCAGGTGGTCTAAATTTCCGGAGCCCTCCACTACGGCGTCTCTCATAATCATATAGTGGTTTTGGGACGTTAAACCCCACATATGAATCATCAATCGGATGCTGGTCAAAAGATAGCCCGTGCCATCAAAAGCAAGGCTTGCCATTACTGTAAGGTATATTCGCATACCACTTGACTGTGTAATTTTTTGCTCTTATCTTTTTCCATATTAACTAGAAGATACTCACAGTAACTTCATTTTCAGATATCTCGCGTCTGGAATGTACATTCAGGATGTAGCCATGGCTTTTAGAGTAGGAATTTCCACAGCTGCCGGTATCATTCATTTCACTTGCAGGCTACTGTGGCGTGTACTGCAACCTCGTTGCCTTAAGGTACGCTGTCCGTATTTTAAAAAGAATCTGTTTCTTGGCCTTTTCTGGCGCTGTTTAGTATGTAAAATTGGCCGTTCGTGCTTTTGTGCTCTTGTTTTTTTTTCGCATTTATGCGTACATGCCTTTTCTATTGAATGTACTCGGTGACAAAGGCACAAGTGGACATCACTCAAATTTTTCAGTACTGCTCTGACCTCATGAAGGGCTAATTTCAGCAGCCCTCCAAACGTTAAACGATAAACTTATATCTTACCAAGTACAAGCATACCTCTTCTTTTATTGATTTTTCTGTGTGGTGAGACATTCGCTTATAGACGACAACATTTCAGCTTATTGGTGATGACGACGTTGCTCATTTCAGATTCCGACGGCTACCAGGTGGCAAGAGATTGCAAATGGTTTTTGCGACAAGTGGGATTTCCCCCTTTGTGTTGGAGCGGTGGATGGGAAACATATCCAAATTCAAATGCCACCACACTCCGGAAGCCTTTACTTCAACTACAAGGTAATGGTGACATTGCGTAAAATGCTTTAAATTTCTAGCATATCCTGTTATCAAATTTGTAACACAAGCTGAAGGTCGAACAGCCTAAACATTTATTTAGTGCCGCGTCTTTAGTGTACCTTGGTTGATCAATAGGTTCTTAGTTCTTCTCTAACGACCAAACTTTTCCTTTATCGTAGGGGACCTACTCCATTGTTTTGATGGCAGTGGTCGACAGCAACCTGAAGTTTGTTGCCGTTGATGTGGGTGCCTATGGGCGGCAGAGCGATGGGGGAACATTTAGCAACTCTAGATTCGGCCGAGCTTTGGAGAATAGCCTGCTGTGTCTTCCACCGCCGCGGCGACTGCCTGGTGACACCACCATTGCTCCACATGTGTTTGTCGGGGATGAAGCTTTCCAGCTTCGCCCAGACTTTCTACGGCCCTATCCGGGGACTCGACTTGAAGATGACAAACGAATATTCAATTATCGCCTGAGCCGCGCAAGGTGATTTGGATGGCATAAAATTTTCATTAAATGAAATCACTGTTGACCTTAAGTGCCTTATATGTACTTATACATAATGTTCTTGTGCTAATCAAACCTACACTTTCTCTTATGTCAAATACTAATCTATGCTTGCGTCATGCTTTTTTTACGCGCAGGAGGTGCGGGGAAAATGCTTTCGGCGTCATGGCATCAAGGTTCCGAATATTCAGGAGAACCATAAACCTGCTACCTGAAAACGCTGACTATGTTGTCATGGCGTCGTGTGTTCTCCACAACTTCCTATCGGAAGACGTTTTCTACATGCCCGCCAATTATGCGGATAGAGAGGATCCGTATGGAAATACCACGAATGGCCAGTGGCGCTCAACAGCAGACGCAGAAGGAACTGCAATAATTCAACTACAGCCTCCTGTGGGCCACAATTACCGCAAATCAGCGGCTGAAACAAGAGATATCTTTAGATCTTATTTTGTAAGCCCACAGGGGGCCGTGCCTCGGCAGCGGGCGTCCGCCGGACTACGCCCTTAAATTTTTTACAAAATGTAACGCAGGGTACATGCCAAGGTGAGCGATGACTTTTTAGCGAAAAAGTCAAGGGAAGTCAAATATACAAATAACGAGATAGCCTACATCCAATTTTCATTCTTTCTTTTTTTAAGAGGGGGGGGGGGGCGTGTATCAGCTCATATTTTGTAACATGCCGTGTTCTATTATCATTGAAGTTCGAGTGTCGTTTCACCTTAGTTATATTATTGTATAGTACACCACACTCCATCCCAGTATTATTTTATATATTATGTCTTATATTTTATTTCTATGTTTCTGGGGCTACTGACGTGGCTTCAGAAATCGAGTGTTTATGCATCAACACCTGTGTATTGCCGCTAAGCAAACATAAAATATTACTGGAAAGTACATTATCTATAATTTCATGCAGAGTGTCGTATTTGCCTATACAGAAAGTTCAGTTTGAACACCAATGTGCTTGAATGGGCCATTCAATAAATACAGATACTGACGCATGAAGTTCACTGCCTATTTCTATTTTATTTTCAATCTGCACTCACCAATCGTATGAACGCAGTGAAAGAGGACGGCGCCCCTCGCTATAGGTGGAGCAAATATGGAGTAGATCCATCTTCAAATCTGTGAGCATTTCTTGTGGCGTGCTTTGCAGGTATGGTTTCAAAGACAAAAGAAATAACCCGTTAGCGTCCATCGGCTTGTGAGCCGCAATGACGTTGCGCACTGCGTTCAGTTCGTCGTCGAAAGTTTCCAATTGTCTTTTTCGCTGCCGCTTTGACCTTTGCTGTGGCGTCGATGAAACTTCCTCACTTTCTCTTGGGCAGCTGGCAGCCTGTAATGGATTGGAAAGTGGTGGATTGGAAGGCGGTGGATTGCAGGGAGGCGGTAGGTGGGGGTGGCGGATTAGGTGGTGTTGTAACCCGTTCTGGTACGCTAGGTTCTCAGAATATAAGTTCAAACGAATTTCTTGTGGCGGGGCAGTTATCAACATCTGAACCATTCCGGAAAGCTTGCGATGGGAGGTCGAGTGGCTCCACAGGCAAGGATGTCGGAACCGCTGTTTCCTCGCTGGCATCCATGTTACTGATGCTCCTGAAAGCAATGTATAATTCAGTAAATAAATGACTATACATTACAAAGACGACAGCAAGCATACGAGTACTATGTTACATTGGCTATTTGAAACTCGTGCTTAATATTGCCACCTGATATTTACAATTACGTCACGTACCGCCTAGGTTCCAATACGTCTCTGAGGAAAGTCATCTGTTCAGTGTGCGGCCAATATGCTGTCTTCGATGGAGCTGCAGCACCGCTCTGTTTGATTTTTTTCTGTTTTATTTTTTTCCTGAATGTGTCCTTGAGGTTCTTCCAACGTGCTTGAAGTTCGTCTGCTGTCACTGAATAAGAAAAATTTCACATTAGAGCAAATATTTTAGAATAATTTATGCCTGGCACTACTACTTTGAAACTATAAGTTTAAAAAATTAGTCTTTACATGAACAAGGTGTACGAAAAGAAAATGTTCACGAACGGTAGAGAAATAGTCCCATGTGACACGTGACGCATCTCGTTCCTAAATTTTATAAAAGCAAATGGGAACGTGTGTGAGCATTCAAAGTGATGAATTGATGGACTTTAGTGCCACCCCATAGCTCCATGCTTGGTTCTTCAGTTATGCACACACGCACACATGGTCGTATACACGCCATTGTTTACTTACCAGATTCATCGACTTCTTTAAGAATCTCGGCAACTTCTTCCCAGAGGATCATCTTCTTCTGCTTATTCCGGAAATGTTTACTCTTTACGTCCCAAAGAATAGGTCGTTTAGCAACTTCAGCAATCAACAACTCATTGAAAGTAGCGCGAGACATTTGTGGACTGGGGAGAGGACGGATGTCGTCTGCTACTCAGTCGGAGCGAGTTGTTCTGTGGAACCAGTTCCTCGCAGCGCGCGCGTCAACTTCTCGACTTCACCCCCGTCATCACGTGTCAAACGACGTCACTGGTCACTCTGCCGCTTGTGCCGCTAGCGAATTTTTCCAACTCGGGCGAATTTCACAAGGGCGTCTAGTCGCCGCGGTAAAAACCTGTTTTAGCCTTGCGCTGCGGCTGTCGCTCTGCTCTTGGACCATAATCGCTCGCAAGTGAAACAGGCTTAAGGCTTTACAGCGAGGCATTCCAACGGCTCTACACACTTTGCAAGTATCGAGATTCATAAATCCAAGACATTTGTTTTTGCGGGCATTTTCTGAAGCATCGGAATGCTCTAGAGTTCAACATGTGTAAAGTAGTATGTAGACAGTTGGATACCAAGTTGTGTGCTGCGTTTCCGAAATTTAGCAACTATCAGTAGCGGGCAGGTTCCCTCTTGCTCCAATTTATTCTATTGGGGAGGCTGCTGCATATGAACCGACAAAGGTTGGTGTTGGCCTTAATTTGCTGCCACTCCTCTTGAACAATGGCCCAAAGCGTGTCCACTGATACGGTGTAGAGTTGTCGGTAGGCCAGCGCAAGCTACATGTTCCCACACATTTTCAATGATGTCATGATGTCTAAGTGAGGTGACTGGGGAGGCCGCTCAAGAACTGCTGCGTTGCGCCTTTTTAAATACTGAGCAACGTTTTTTTTTGTTTCTGTATGGGGAGCTACCATGCTGCAGGGTGAAATCGTTTTCTGGGAATGGTCTCCTGACGAGATATGAGAGAAGCACGTTGTCTAAAGCCGGCAGTAGGCGTCTTTCATGAAAAGACTTTCACTTTTGACTAGGGGTCCCAGCCTTTTAGCGGTAACGGCGTGATGTTAGGCCAGCCAGTCAAAATACTCTCAGTAAAACTATAGAGACCTATGGCAAAACAATGTCTTGTGACTTGAGTGATACAGCTTTTTGATCGGACAGACGGAGCAGATAACTTGAGATTCAAGTGCAACCCTGTATCCTTATCACCAGGAGATAAGACTGTGTGATACCCATTCTACACAAACCGCAACAGACCCGCTTAGGGAGATTTTGGATGGCCAGAGTGACGGCCCAGTGGAGCTTTCCGGCCATTTTTTTTGCGCGTGTACAAACGATCAAGGTGAAAAAAAAAAGCGAATCAGACACTGCAAATGCTAGTGCCATCCCGTCAGTTTCTCTTTTTGTGCTCCATTGAGTGACTTAGGCTTTGGTAACATGCACGTAGATGAAACGGCAGGCAGGCTATCAGTAGGGAGCCCCAAAAATATTGTAGAGTATGGTCCAAAAATATGTTGAGGTTAAACTTATAGCGAATTCACGTAAGACAGTCCCTCCCGAAAAAAGACCCCACAAATACATGCGCTCTCTGTGCCATGTACGCCTTGTCAGCTGAGTGCTTAGAAGAATGAAAATAAATCAGAAGTATAAAGTACTAAAGTACGAAGGAGGATGAAGAACGTGAAGGCACTGACATAGTACTCGGAATTTTATCACATATTGAGGACTTATTATTTGTTGCATTCCTTGCATGCGTTTGGCTAGAGGATAGGGTTAGGGAAGATGTGAACCTCAAAAAAGAAGAAGCTGTTTTCCAACGGTCAGGCATTTAAGTAGTGACCACAGCATCATTACGCACGCAGATATATTGCACTATCTTATGTGTTTAAGCAGAAGGATGGACACGTATAAGGTGGTGAACAAGATTGGTGCCCCTGATTCCCAATAAAAAGTTAGATGGGTGGAGAATACGAAGCTATTCGTATAACAAGATAGCAGAAAGAAGAGGCTCAGTGCAGGTCTGCGGAGAGTAGGGCGATTGTGCCCGAATGCTATTATAAACGTCCGATGTTGCACGATATTCATACTTTTCAAAAACAGAACAATGATCTCAAGACCAACGTCACGGGATGAATATGCAGCTGGTGTTGCTATATTTCTTGGACAGAAAAGGAAACAGCCCTCGCAAGGACGTAGTTTTAGGTCACGGTAAGTATGTCGTGGTAGTAGAAAATTCTCAGAGCACCAGCAAAATTCTTTCGCAGATTAAAGCACCTCTAACCAAACAAAACCAATACTCTGGAGTTTGCAAAAATGTAAAGTACAATAACCTGGTATTCGAGTACCGAAACAATAGGGATACCCTACGTCTCAAATACCGTAACTACACAACCCGTTGCGCAGAGCTAAGCCCGCTATCTTGCAACGTTCGTGGTTTCTCAGGTGCTTTAAGTTTGCTTCACGGCAAAACAGGCACGGTGCGCTCCCGCGCTTTAGTCTAAACGAAGCTCCGCCCCTACACTCTTGCGCGCCTGTGTCGATAAGCTTCGATGCGCGGGCCGCACCGCTAGCGCTGGCGCCCCGCGGAGTGCAGCCACGCGGTGCGCCGTTCGTACTAAGAGTGGACGACCCTGTACCTTTCTTGCATTATCACCACGTTCTCAGCAGCACAAGCGAGTGGATAAACCGACCCATCATACACTGCACCAGACTCCATTACGGGTGCTACACTATATTTCGGGGCTCTCGGGAGCTGCACACTCATTGGTTCGTGTGCCGGGCGGGGGACTAGCTGATGCTGCAGACACCGCAGCGAAGCAGACAACAAAGTGGGTTCCGGGATGCTTACTCACAAATCCGCTACAATGCATGGGAGGCACATGAAGAAGCAGTATTAAGCAGTTTGTGCTGCAGAAACGCTACGTGCGTGTCTTCATCGACTCTGCGCTCTGCTGCCAAAAAACACATCGCTCCTTTTGTAACGATATCGGGAAGCATCAAAGTGGATGCAGATATGCAGTGAAAAACAAAAGACAACAGTGTAATGAGGTGATGTGCTGGCTATATAACAATAATCATAACTCAGTCGGTCTTTGTTGCTGCTCAAAAAGCCGATGTTGGAGATTTAAATGTCCACGTCCTGGACGTCACTCGTTCAGTCACAAAACAGCTGTTGGCTCGTTCAGCACTCCCAGCCATATCCTAGGTTACTCACTGTGAATGTCACCCCTGCTCATTATGATGACACTGTGAAATGAGAAGCATGAATATCAGTAGCAGCACCTCGATATACTTCCAAACGAATGTCATAGTGTCCCTTTAAAACACACAGCTTCCATTCACATAAGGAGAAAAAGACTGCATTATCATTTAAAGAGTAGGACGCGGGCAACAGGGTATCCTCTTTAGGCTAAATACTCTTCGAAATCTACTTTTATGCCCTGCATATAAAGCCGAACCTCCTCCGTGCGGCGTTTTTTTTTCTTATTACACAGAGCAGTGAAGCATTGACAGTACGCCCACTGGTATGCTACAGAAAAATAAGACGCGCCAAACGAAAGGGCATTATTTGGGAGTGCGCGAGTAGTGAATGTTGGAATCGAACTCAGTACGAATCTATTAATGGTGAAACCAAATCGAATAATAATGCAAACTGAATACTCCTCTTACAGTTTTCGAGCACTAGGGTACTAGTAAGGAAACTGTTTTAAAAACAGCCTAGAACGTCACAGCCATTTACTTCAATTGAATATTCCCAAATTGTCACCAAATAACACTGCAATTATGAAAACTGTGGTAAGCTTGTATAAAGCAGCAACCAGAGCCTTCGAAACACTTAGTAATTGTATGTTGAAATACTGCAGTGACCACAGTATTGGAGTTGACACTTTGTCGCCAGCTTTTAAAAAAATTGAGACATGAAATATAAACAATTTTGAACTGAACATCATACATGCAGCTCAATATTTAACGAAACAGATATATATTTATCACAATTTAGGCCTTGGCTCAGAAAGCATGTAAAACCATTGTTGAAAACAATTTACGCAAACAAAACACTTTCGTCCATTTTTATTCATGAAGCTGAATTCAGTTATAGTCCCTACCTTAACTTATTACAAAATGAAGACGGGAAATGATTAATGCGATGCAGCTGCAGCATAGTAAAAACCGAGTAAGAGTGGAGTTTTCATCGAAAATGATTTACACTATCAATGCATTATATTATCGATAGTGTCGTAAATACTTGGGCTTCATTTATATTACTAATTTAATAGAAGAAACATTACCTTCAGCTGATCCCAGGTCTCACTGCTTCAGGATTGTCCAATTGGCACTGATCATTTGAAAAATATTCTGTATTTCGTATATTGTATATGTATCATTGAATTCGATTGCCGAATCAAATAGAGTGCTATTTGATTTGTTATGCAAATATTCATACACCCTTAGTATTGTTGCCATCACTGCCCACCATCCATCTTTCCATGTGAATGTGATTGAGCATCTGTAGACATCATAAGTGTGTTTTTTTGTGCTTTATCTCTCATTCAACACACCCTTGCACAATGAAGAGAAATAAATGATTGCTTCCCCATGAATGCTTCCAGCTTGCGTCCTGGGAACGTCCCTACTGCAACCCTCTTGTCTCCTCTTACCCTCTCTTTGATTGCTTCTGTGCATCGATTTAAATTCGAATCCCCAGTGATTATCACGTGCTGTGACTTTTCAACTGGAGCGCTCTGCAACTGGGGGTTACTGGCACCTGTGACGCCAACTGCTTTGTCTCCTCCCAACCCCACCACTACTTCGCTACTTCGCTTGCGACCATTGAACCAGCTGAACCTGTTTTTTCCGAACTTGCTTGCTTTTTCTTCTCCGCCATTTTAGTTGGCGGTGCCCTACCGTTCTCTCCGTCGGCTGCTCCTTTGTTCACCTTCACTTGTGCCTCCTCGGCGGACCTGAGCCTTTCTTCCATAGCCCTCGTTTTTTCTTGCTCTGTCGCCAACGCTGTCTCCAGCTCGGCGATTCTCATCAGCAGTTCACTCTGGGCAACCATCATTTTTTTCCATTTGTTGCTCGACCTCACATTGCCTACACTTTGTGTCAGCCTCTTCTGCATTCGCGTCTGCACTTGCGTTCATTTTCAAACCCACTCCGCATCCTAAACATTTTACAGCTTTTTTAATTATGTCTTTTTGACACCAATTGTCCTTATGAATTATCCCGCTCGATAATTACAAAACACGGCGTACGACGAATCTTGTCCTACGAAAAATAGAAAGTCTAAGCTCTACTACAAAAATTTGCGTGTTCGGTGTACGCGCACCTCCCCCACGGGGTGGAAAAAGAAAAAAAAACACAAACAAACAAGTAAATACCTGGTGACTGACCCCCGAAAAAGCCGTACGATGTAATAAGTGCTACAAAGTTTGAAACGGCTGCCTTATTAATTATAAAAGCAAGCTCGAAACATGCAAAACCACTTATCTGCGCAATCGATCGGGAGCGCTCAGAAAAAACGTTCATCCACCGTTCCAGTCCCAACTGGCCTGGCCTTGGCAAACGGCTTGGCAAAGTGAGTGCCGCCTGTTTTGTAAACAGGAAAGCTTCGCTCATGCTTTTACTTGGAAACGTATTTGCCGACTAATGTGCTCAAGACAATGTTCAGCGGTTCACGTGCACTTGTTTTGTTGCTTTAGTGCCTAAAACGCTTGCTTATTATTGAAAAAACGTGGTAGCGGAGGAAAACATACCATTTACATTAGTAGAAACAGGGTGGAATGAAGATCTTTCAAGTTTCCACCTGGGAAATGACCTGTTGAGTGAGGTGATACCTGCACCTCTCTACCTCGACTGCTTCCCAGTCTCATCGCGCCTGCTCCTTCAAGAAAGAACGTGACCAAGCCTTAAAACGTCTGAAGATGAAAGAGGTTTGGTGAGGGTGGCTTGCCTGTGACGTCTAGTGCTTATGAAATGTAGTGATGCCAACCTACAAGAACGTTTTATCCTTAGATTGGCCCTTGAAAATTCTCTAGATTTCAAGAAAAATCTTTAAGGCTAATCGACTTTTAACTAAGTATATAGATAGTGTGCTCTGTGGCTAGGTTGTTCTGAGTTTTGTTAAAAGTAAAAAAAAACATGTTAACAAGCCTTAAGCTCTTTTTTTACCGTGATGATGCTGTGTGGAGTTGTATATAAAGTGCTTGTAGATGGCACGTGCCAGTTGTCACAGAGACAGACTTCTCTGTCAAGTCGACTTTGCTCATGTGTTGAAGGCATGAATGTGACCATTCAAGTCAACTGCAAGTTTGTAGCATATTTTTTGTACCTCCAACTCCTGAGTAAGTGGCTGATTCTTAAAGGGGCCCTGAAACACTTTTTAGTAACCATGAAGTGAATTCACTGGAAGAGTGTAATATCTCACAAATTGAATGCCGTAAACATTTTAAGAAGCCGTCCAGTACGAGCGGAGTTACAAAAATTTGTCACACACTGCGATCACATTCTCTCTTCTCTCGTCCCGACGAAAGCGCTGGAAGCTGAGCAAGGAGGGGTGGGAGGGGCAAACAAAAAACGTCACTCGCGCCTAGTGACCTTGAGCATTTTTTTCTGTTTTTTTTCTTCGAATGCGCGGCTTTTTCAGTGCGATCGTGCGCACACGTGTGGACAAGCGACGGCTTCTCGCGGCGACCTCTGTAACAACCAAGAGTGCCATGTTTAAATCAGCCAATAGCTGATAGATGGGCTTACTGGGCTTATTTTACGTGATTTGTCGAGAGAAGAGAAAGCTATTTTAGCTAACTTTGATTATTTATTGTGAATCCCAGGCCGCATTCTTCGCTATAATATTTTGCTCCCGTGTTTTCGGGAGCATCTACTACCTATCGGCAGCGCTTTCTGACCTTGCTCAAAAGGTGTTGCAGGGCCCCTTTAATTTTCCACATTTGTGGCAACTGTTGCATTATTTTCAACTGATGCGCATGGGCTCCTTTTCACTGGCTGATAGTATACGCCTTTCCTATGTGCTTTCAGTTAGCTCTCCGTTTGGCGAAATATTTCGACACCTTTGCGCTATCATGTAAAGGGCACGAAAGAGACTGAAAACAGCCGAACAATTAAATCTTCTCACTTTTCAACACACTGTTTCCGTAATATTGAACCTGTACCATCTTACTCAATCTTAGTTTCACACTGCCCCTGCCTATGCCTCCTGGTTAAGTTATTTTCACATGAAGACATTGCTCAGCGAAGCCATACAGTGAGCGTAAGCAGGTGTTTACGTGCGCTACAAGGCAAAATTTATATTTGTTTCACAGAGCAGTGATCACTCAAGGAGCTCATAATATGCACGCACGTGCTTTAACTCTTACAACAGTATTTCATTCACCACAGTATTCAGCATATAATAATCTCGCGTCAGAAAACTGCTGTCCCCTTCACTCGGGGTAGCGGAACATCAAGACTGTCTTAAAAAAAAGAACATGAAATGGTCAAAATTATCTTTTTTACAGCTTTTTTTATGTAAAGAGTGCGATGACTAGGTTATGACATTAATAGGTCTTCTACTCTGACATTTTCAGAGTCTTACAAAGATCTATTTAGATTCAGCAAAAAAAGAGACTCCAAATCTCTAGAAGGGTCCGATAATATCTAGATCTAGGGTTAAATCTCTATGGTTAGCATGACTGATGGAATGCATTTAGACTGTGTTACTAACTGTGTTGCCGGGACAGACAGACAAACAACTTTATTTTAGCCCTGAGAGGCCAGAAAGTGGGCCAATTAGGTCCCCACCCAGCCGTCGGCTAGTTCTCCCATGTCGGTACAGAGAGGCCATGCCTCTCAGCATGTTCATGGGCACTCTGGACAGCCTGAAGCTGGACGTCTTGCCTGGGGTCCGTGGTTGCCATCGTCTAGTCCATTTCTCGGTTAAAGTCAGGGCACTGCCAGTGCTTGTGCCTCAGAGAACAATATTCACCACAATCTGGAGAAAACGGATTAACTTGAGGATGAAGCATGCTCAGAAAGCCTCTGGAGGAGAAGACCCCGTCTGGAGCATGCGTAGCGTGCTTGCTTGTGGTCTCATGAGCTTATAATGAGGCAAGGGAAAAGTCTGTCACTCTTCTCTGTAATGAGATGCTATCTCGTGAAAAGTAAAGAGAGGATAACTGTGGACGAGCTCTCCGGAACTCACGCGAGAAGGTTGTGGGATATCTCGTTTGGGTTCAGATGACCCGATAGTACGTGTGGTCTCATGTGAGCTGGAAACCAGACTATGTGATGAAGAATGTCGGAGTAGGGGGGGGGGGGTGGGGTCTGCCACGGAGAATCCTAGCTGCCTATGGCAATCAATCCCGATGCAAACGCTCTAACTGCCGCTCGGGAGTCGATGAAGACCGTTGTGTGTTTTGGGTCCAGCAATACTGGCGCTACAGCAGTCTGTTCTACTACATTGGCCAAGGAGGTCTTCACCGAAGTGACCGAGAGGAGTTCTCCCCCATCACTGGCAACTGCCACAGAAAATTTTTTGCCTGACGTGGCGTGCTGCATCAACAAATGTTTCCGTTCTGGAGAGCTTCCGCATATAGCAGTTGTCTTTCTGTTTTGAAATTTGATAACCGAGCAATTTGGGCCAACCTCTGTGCTTCAATTAATTTAGAAGTGGTGTTATGCACTCTCAACCTCACGAGCTTTTCAGTGCTAGTTGTGGTTGGGACACCGAGCACCTTCTTAACACTTTTACGCATAACTGTGTCCAATTTATCTCTCTCTGTTTTGGTCCAATTGAGAGTCGCAATTATGTAAATAATATGACTCATGAGGAAAGCGTGGTGAGCCCTTAGGAGGATAGCCTCACCTATGCCACCCCTCTTGTTGGGCACCCGCATAATTAATCTCAATGTTCTTCATTTTTGTCGTGATATGAGTTATAGTTTTTGCATTGCAGCTCTCATACAGTGTCTAATAAAAGCCCCATACTTTAATTAAAATCTATTCGAGGGATAGCTGACCATCCTTCGTACAAACGTTAATGCGTACCTGATCAAGTGGGGTGAGTGCCTTGGCACCTCGTCTAGAGATATTTACATACACCAAGAGCGCTTATAGTACACTCCAATATAAGCGTCTCCGGGTGAAATTACCGAAGTATCAAATGACTATGTAAATGAATGAAATGAAAATAAGTATAACAGTATTAATGGGAGGATGCCTTTCCTAATACGCAACATTACGCTTTCTTCTCGTAACAGAGTTTCCCCTACTCTACATAAAGCGGCTACGTATGCAACTCTCACTGTTGTGATTATTAAATTAGCCGTGCTTCTATCTCAATCACGGTTCGAGCACATACATATGAGAGCGCATCTTCGCGTACTAACGGCAGTATGAATCTGTTGGACTGTGTGCTGCTGTGCTACTAAAAAGACCCAAATATGTTAGTTCGGCACCCACGGCGAGCCACGTGTGCCAACTCTGTTTCAATTAACGCTTTTAATGAAGGTTTTCTCCTCCCTATTCTGTAATCCCACATATTGTTATCCGAGCATCTCTCTTTTCTGCACATAGCCTCGCGAAGAGGCGCCTTTTGAAGTTAGTGCTCATTTCTTGGGTTAGAGCTAGAAAAACAATAAAAAAACTCAAGACAAGGACGAGAAAGGCACACTACATCACACGTCGTCACCGGGGGTTTTCGTAGATTTTTCTCGAACATAAACGTGAACTATCGTGCCCAATTACGTCACATGAATGTACGACAGGCCACGGCCCGGCCGGCCGCCGATCATGCACAATCGGCCACCATGGCCTCCGAAATGAGCCGCGCACACCGTTACTTTCTTCGGCCGTCCCCTTTCGCACACTGAGTGGTGGTGGTTAGAAGAAGAAGCCCGGTAGGGAGCACGGCGCAGCACCTGCGAGAAAGAGAAATGGGAGAACAGTGGATAGGAGAAGGAAAGAAAAAAAGTGGTGTAGACAATAGAGTTTCCTCTACGGCGCAGACGTCTTCAGCAGCATGGAAGAAGGAAAAAACTGGAAGAAGTATTTCCTTCCTCCATGTTTAGCTAGTATAGTGCCTAGACTCTAGGCACTATACCTCTAGTTAATTTTAGGAAACTCTACGACTACCGGGCTACTTTCCTCAACTTTTGAAGAGGAAACAATTAGGGCTGTGTTGCAATTCTTAGACATCACGTAGATAGTCTACGCTGACTGCTTAGAAGACGGCACCGAGCCCATGCTGTCCGAGAATTGGAACACGTCTCACACATCTGGGCGGCTGAATGGATGGATGTATCCGGCTGCGCCCCTTAGATTAAGTGGTGGCTCACGTCACCTAGCCATAAAGTAAAGTACTATCACTGTGTGTTTAAGGATTGAATTTCACTCGCGTCTCGATTGTAGCCACCAATCAGTTAGCCTCCTCCAGGTTATTTCTACCCGTTTAAAGTCTATTTTGCCTTCACTGTCCCTAAACCCCAATGCTTTGAAAAATTCAACGCCATTATCTTCGACTATAGGGTGGAGCCCTTTACAGAACATTATCAAATGTTCAGCCATTTCCTCCTCCTCTCCACACGCACTACATACCGTGTCTGTGCCTTCGTATTTTGCTCGATACGTCTTGGTCCGCAATACTCCCGTTATAGCCTCGAAGAGTAGAAAACTACCCTGAGAATCGTCGTAGATATTTCCCCTTGCATTTTCTTGCTTAAAAGTTTGGTAGGTCTCTAGTGATGATTTCATAAGTATTCCCAACTTCTACATGTCCCTCTCTGTTTCCTTCACCTTCTTCTTAACCAATGATTTTTTTTGGCTTGGTATTCTGCTGTTGTCTAAATACATGCTTGACAGTTTTCGAGTTCGCTTCCTCCATTTAGTATCAACATTCTTCATGTACAAGTAGCTTAAAACTTTCCTAGCCCAACGCTTTTCTCCCATTTTTCTCAATCACTCCTCAAATTATATCTTGCTGATAGCTTCTCTGCACTCCAACGATGTCCATCCCGTGTCACCCTGTACCCCCTGATTTGGGGTATTCCCGTGTGCTCCCAAAGCAAGCCTACCTATGCCACGTTGTTTAATTTCCAATCTTGCTTGAACTTCTGATTTCATGCACAAGACCACATTGCCGAACGTCAAACCCGGAACCATGACGTATTTCCAAATCCATCTCACAACGTCATACCTATTGTAGTTTCACAGTGCCCTATTTTTCATTACAGCTGCATTCCCGGTGCCATTAGTCATGACGTATCTTTCGTGTTCCCTTACATACTGAGCCCCGTTATTTCCCCATACGCCCAAATATTTGTATTTATCCACTCTTTCTAGCGTGACTTCCTGTATCTTATGCTCACTGCCTTTGTTATCATTAAAAATCATGATTGCCAATTTTTCCCTGCTAAACTTCAAATTTAACCCATCTCTCTCATTACCACAGATGTCTATCAATCCCTGCAGATCTTCCTTGTTGTCGGCTATTAATAATCTGCATACATCAACGCTGCTAATGATTGTTCAATGTGTTTTCTGGCTTTTACGCGATGATGTGCCACCTCGCGTCGAGAAAAAAAAGGTAAAATAAACAAATCTAACAGTTGTATGTTCTGGCTTATTTTGTGTTGAAATTGGAAATAAATAAACGTTACTCACATTGAGCGTCTGGGAAAGCGTCTGCTTGTGTGCAGACGACCATTCCGGCGAGATCCGATCTACCTGAGCATGCAGGAAGGAAAAATCGTCTATGTATCTGAGCGTTTTGTTGAGCAGCCATATTGTTTAGGCAAAGTAGCCTGAATCGTATTTGTTTTACGATGCGGTCTTTTCGGAGCTGTCTATTTTGCCGGCTACGTGAGGATTGGAATGGGACTCAAGATGTCCACTGTCCATTTAGCTGTCTATTTAGCCATCTACGGGGATCATTGGAACACAACCTAGGATAGTGGTGTGTAGAGTGACCTGGAATATGGGGAGTGTCCAAAGCGCCGACTCCCGCATGGACCTTTTCATTTCATTTCATTTCATTTATTTTAACCTCAATTGCACATAGCTTTACAGAGGTGACTGGGGTACAAAAAACAATAAACTATAAACAAGAGCAAACATAGTAACATCAAAATAATGAAGATTACAAGACATGAAAATTCGATGTTAGGCAATACACTGAATGTATGTGTAAGTATCATCAGAAACATGGGGGAAACAGAGTACAATAATATATATGTACAATATACACTTCACGCGTCATCGCGTAAGTACTCCTGTATTGTAGAAGAAAACCAGTCATGATTTGACATGGAAACCATGTCCGAGGGAAGGTGGTTCCAGTCGTTGGATGTGCGTGGGACGAAGGAATGATGGAAAGTGTTAGTGCGGCAGCTAATGACGTGTACCTTATGTTGATGATCTAAACGAGCTAAGCAATAGGATGGAGTGGTAATGAACTGAGCTTTTAAAAGTGGATGATTGAATATCTTGTGAAAAAGTATGAGACGAGATGCTTTGCGACGTGATTCAAGTTATTGTAGTTAAAGGCTGTGTTTCATTGACGTAACGCTGCTAGTGCGATGGTAGTTAGATAGAATGAAGCGTGCTGCATTATTTTGTACCATTTCAAGCGAGTGAGTTAAGTTCAGTTGAAAAGGGTCCCAAATGGAGCATGCATATTCGAGTTTTGGACGAACTGTAGTGTTTTATACATTGTTAGTTTCAAGGCTTGAGGGACATTGCTAAAGTTGCGTCGTAGGTACCCTAGCATACAGTTTCTAATGTTAATAACATAGTTAACATGATGTTTCCAGTTCAAGTCAGATGTTATATGAATCCCCAAGTATTTATGCGAAGTTACAGACTCTAGATCAACGTCATTTAAGATGTAGTTAGCAGGGTGTCCGGTAGTTCGTGAGATACGCAAAAGTTTACATTTGTTAGTGTTGAGGTCCATGTGCCAAGTTCTACACCAGCTGGCAATATTATCAATGTCACTTTGCAAAGAACTAGCGTCAGAGTTAGATGAAATTTTTCGGTAAACAACGCAGTCGTCGGCGAAAGGTGAATCGAAGAAGTTACAACATCAGGTAAATCGTTAATATAAGGAATAGTAAAGGGCCCAACAGGAACCCTGGGGCACACCAGAAGTAACGGGAGAAGAGGGTGAGCTGTAGTTGTTAGCAACAACGAATTGTGAGCGATTAATTAAGAAAAACTTGATCCAAGCAAGAATGCCGCCATCAATATTAAGGGTCTTAAGCTTATATAGTAGTAGGTGATGATTAATCTTGTCAAAAGCCTTCTAAAAGTCTGAAAAATACAGTCGACCAGTGAACTCCTATCTAGAATGATATGTAATGAATGGGTAAAACAAAGCAACTGCGTTTCAAATGAGAATGACTTCCTAAATCCATGCTGTGACGTGCTAAAGAACGAATTTGATTCTAGAAAGGTGACCAAGTTAGAGAAGATTATGTGCTCCAAATGTTTGCATGGTATAGAAGTAAGTGAAATAGGTCGGTGATTAGTAACAGAATGCTTGTTTCCTGGCCTGTGTAACGGAACCACCTTTGCCACTCTCCAAACGCGTGGCACCACACCTTCATTCAAGGACTGTTGGAATATTTTACACAGGAACATAGATGAGGCATGCTTAGTTTCTTTAAGGATTCTTGCGTTTATATTGCTAACACCACAAGCAGAGGACCCTGTGAGTGATTCAATTATTTTTACAATTCCACGAGCCTCAGTCACTATAAAAGAAGTTGATGGATAGTTGCGCGCTGGCAAAGAGACGGTAGCAGAAGTGGATGATACTGAAAATTTCCGGACAAAATTTTCGTTCAGACGTGCTGCACACAACTCGGAAGACATGGGAAGGCCGTCTGAGTCAACAAGTACAATTTCACTGTCGTTGGTATTTGTAATAGTTTTCCAAAACTTTCTAGGGTTGCTGAAAAGCATTGATGGCAGAGTGTTTGATAGAAAGTTAGCCCGGCCAAACAACTCAAGACGGCCTAGGATTGAGGTGCTGTGTCAATATATTGATGATGTGCACCAAGTCGACCTTTGACGGCTTCTGTGGGGCCACCAGGGCCCTCAGCGTCTCGTAGGTTTGTTCACCGCAAAGCACGAGAAGCCCCGCTCGCTTCTTGGCCAGTTCTACTATGTCGTTGGCTTCTTAACAGAACTCCAGGCGCTATACCCACTACGACCAGTCGGTGCCGGGCACAAATTCTGGTATCTCTGGGCGTCGTCTTTAAGGTGAACCTGCTTCGCGGGGGTCTCGTTTTCTCGTCGCCAGTATTATAAAGCCCTTTATTTTATTTCCAGAACACTGAATGCCGCAGCCTGCTCAGAGTCCTCAGCCACGAGACTTCGCTCGCTTGTCCTCAAGCTAAGATATAATATTTACACAGAATGAAAATTTCGCACGTGCTTTACCACACCGCAAAAGACCACGCCAGGTAAACGTTGCTTGAACTTCACACTTATTGTAGATCTGCCATTAAACTGCAGAAACTGCAGCATAGTGAAGAGCCAACACGGTCTCACATGGTGCTTTTGTCAAAGATCGCTTTCTTTATCTTAAAAAAGGGATCACATTTTATGTACAACAACAACTCTAGTATCTGTTTATTTCCATTATCGCCTTTGCCATCCCTCAATGTGGGGTAGCAAATATATCTCTGCTAGTTAAAACGTTCCTGCCTTTCTTACACCGTTCTCTCATTTCTTCGTTACGTCACTTGGTGCAGGATTGTAAGGAGGTGGTGTTGGTGACTTCCCTTGATAAACTAACAATGTGGGACTTTTCGACAGAGCGGGGCAGCATAAACGCCGAATGGCTCCAAAGCAGCTCCCGAGAAACGCTAGCGCAGGTGTACGCCATTCTTCACTACCACGTGCCCTGCGCGCGCAGGCGCTGGTGAACGCGCGGAGCGAGGGCGAAAAATCTATTACGGCCGAAAGTGGGTCGCCACACAGCACAAGTTCCAAAGACTCAGCCGATGGGGCTCTCGCACAGCGGGGAGAGAGAAAAGGTTGTGATGAAAATACAGCTGCTCCTGGATATAGTGCACACGCGCGTCATGCCGGCGCGTTACTCATTTGTGGTGAGGAATTCCACGCCTACAAATGTAGTGCTTTCTACCGTAACAATTACTTCCCAAGTTCGCTTTGGCGATGAGGTAGATGTAATATTCTGACCAATGCAGTTTCTACGCAAACAAGTACATGGCATAAACTGTCACGGAACGCGCACTATAGTGCACACGCCTATTCTGTCCGCGGTGCCCCACCCGCATGCGGTTCAACATTCGTCCCCGCTGTAACGAATGGTCCTGGAAAACGATGCCAGGACCACTTCAACTGCTGTGTACTTTTGTAAGAGTAACGAGCAATCGAATGAGTGACAGCCGCCAACTTCGCTAAATTAATGGAGCACCGTGAAGGCACAATGAGGGAGACCAGCGGTCGGGCTCCTATACCAACAGCAAATATATATTTTTAAATATTTATTAAGAATGCCACGTTTATTCAAAATGTTTTAAGCATCAGCAAGTGCCTCGACAAATGGGGTCAATCACTAGATTAATGAGCATTGAGTAAAGAATTTTGGAGGTGCATAATATATGGCGGCAATAACACATGGTGCATTTCTCATCGCGTATACGAGAGCGAAATTACATCACAATCCTTGATTTCTGTCATGCGCAACTTTGTTAAAAATATTAATAACGGATAATGAGACAGGTCAGTCTCCTTCGTTAACCGTGCCCTCTTAGTTGAGGCACGGCGCGACAGATATTTTCGAACTTCCCAGCGGACATGCAGTATACGTAAGCAATAGCCACAAAAATTTCAAGTCCACCCGCTACGTTGCTTTAGTGGTTATATTGTTCGTTTGCTGACTTAAAGGTCTCGGAGTCAAATCTCAATTATGGCGGCCGCATTTTTGATGCAGACGAAAATGCTTGAGGCCCTTGTGCTTTGATTCAGGTCTGTGTTGAAAACACCAGGTGGTCGAAATTTCCGGAGCCCTCCACTATTGCCCCCCTCATAATCACGTCATGGTTTTGATCCCTTACACCCAAACAATCATTATATTACATAAAATTCCAAGCCCATATGGTTGATAGAGCTCATAAAGAACTCCGCGTTTCAGGCGAGAGACTGATTTCTACCTCGCATTCACTTTCCTCATGTAATATTACCTCACTGCCGTTCTTTTCCTCCTACTTTCCTTTCTTCCTTCTTTAAAGCACACGAGAACAATAAAATGAGCAGGTTGAGCCGACCAGAACTCATACGCTATTTAGCTACACGCTATTGACTGATATAGTCACACACGCATGCATGCATGCACGCACGCACACACACACACACACACACACACACACACACACACACACACACACACACGCACGCAAAGCGCGCACGCACGCGCTATTTAGCTACACGCAGTGTGTGTGCGGGGGGGGGGGGTGTGTGTTTAAGACATAATTTCTAAGCTCATAAACATAATGACAACCCCCGAAAAAACGCCGATGTGTTGCGGGGTTCTCGCTCGTCTCTGTCAAAACTATACTGCCGCTCGAATCTGAACTTGCGAGAAAAGATCGAGCACGAAACAGCTGTTGCTGCTCTTCGCCGCCGATCGAAACTGTAAAGCGGGTCGGTCGATTCCATCACGGCCGTTACCGTTTCATCGACTCAGTCGGAGCAACGCACGCACGCTGCCCAGTCAAGGACAGATTTCTACAATTCCACAGTACGTCACCAAGAGAACAAAACCCGAACGCGATCCTCCCAATTCCGACCGATCAATATATCAGCTTGCCGCTGGGGTCTAAACATCACGGATTGTTCCGCTAGCTACACAATTTCATCTCGCTTGTGCCCAAGACGGTGTTGCCATAGCAGGAAGGCGTGGCTGGTACCACTTGCAGATATTGCGGTTGATGTGACCAGGTAGCTGTATGTGGGTTCGATTCCTAGCCATGGTGGCACATTTCGATTGGAGCGAAAGAAAGACCACCCCTGCGCTTAGACTTGAGTACCCTTTATAATACCCCAGGTGGCCGAAATCAATCTGGAACCTCCCGGCGTTCCTCAATATATCATATCGTGGGTTTGAGATTTAAAACAACAGGAATAATTATTATTCTTATTGTCAGTGGCTATATAGCTTCGTAGCATAGGGCATAATTGTTTGGGAAGAGTTAAACTAACTATATGATAGATGGGACGCGTAAAGAACAAGAAACAAAGAAAAAACATCAAAACGACGTGAACACGCTCTCTGACAGCATGCGTGCAGTATAGAAAACTTCCCTTTAGTAGTGTTATATTTCAAGGATGGCTGACAACTGTATACGACGAACACTTTCAATGTAAGTGTGTTTTTTGTTAGTAGGGGCCAGAAAAAAAAGTAACAAGGAAATTTCAAGTGCATCGGTGCGAAGCGATGTTGCACGACAGAAAACATCTTCAGGCTGCAGGAAACAAGTGCAATGAAGTGTCTTCGGCCACTGATTCCGCACTTGGTATGCACGCAGTGTTATCCAACTACAGATTTTCAGATGAGTGTCAAAACAACGCGTCGACAAAAAATAAATTAACAAATCAATTACCTATAATCCACACACAAAAAAAGGTTAAAACCTATCCACTCATTCGCTTGCGAAGTTTTTGGTGCAATTCGTAAAATGCAGGACATGGGCTGACTTTGGGCACAAGAATTGCTTAGCGGACGCCCTAATATGTTGAGGGCGTCCGTTAAAAAAATTCATACATGCATACCAAAGAAGAATGGCAATATTGACAGACTTCGTGTCCAAAACCATAATGTAAACTATTCAGTCGTACCATTTGTGATACCTAGAAGAAGAAAACTACATACTGGAGGTGCCGGCGCTCTCTTGCCACTGCCGCAGCATACCTTCGAGAACCTTTGTTTAGGGTATTGAAGCGTTTATGAATGGTTGAGATTTACAATACATTAAGAAAGAAGTAATGCCGTCGCCTGGCAACTTTTAATGAGCCTTCTTAAAGCGATAGACGACCTGAATACGGGAAGCACCCTAAAATTTTCAACCACACGTGCACGTCACGTGCGTGGCAACTCGGTCGTCACTTGGTCCTCGCTGATGTTGGCCCAGAAGTGTTGTGGCTCCAGTTCGACGGCCACAGTCATCAGGAGTTTCTCTAAATCAACGGTGAAGCTGTCCTCGACGGCGTCGGCCGTCGCGTTGGCTGCACCAACAGCGTCCCATGTCTCGTTGGCTGCCCCGCCGGCGTCCCCTGTCTCGAGCCCCTGCGTGAACCACGACTCGCTGACGAACACGTCTCGTGGACGGCCGTCGATGAGTCGCAGTGCGGGCGTGAACAGCATCGTGGCCACAAACGCCAGCAGGACCACGCCCACGAAGACGGGCAGGAGGAACCAGTACTTCACAAGGCGTGGGTAGCGAAGACGGATTGGGATCCGCTGCGACGCGCACAGCTGTTGTTGAACTTTGTACATGCCGAACGCGAAGACTCTTCAACGCTCGCTTTGCACGGTCGCGTGTAGTCACACGGCGAGCGGTGAAACGTCGAGAAGTGTTCGTGGCGTAACATTAGGTGCAATACTCGTTGCGCAGATACCACTCCTTCAGAAACGATGTAAAACGGCTGACGGAAAATCATATTTACCATGCAAAAGAAAACAATCTACAATAATCATGCCAATAAACGATCATTTTGCCGAGCGAATAGCTGCAGGGCCGCACATCAGTGCACTAAAAATGCGCATGCCTATCCACGCATGTTCGTCATTCCTCCTTACACACAAACGTCGACGGGAAAATAATCGCCACCCACTCGCGCTAAGCATTATCAATTTTGCCTCATCAGGTATTGGTACACAATGGTATATCAATAAGGCGACTGCTAAATAATCTACCTCTTAGAACACACCGTTCGCACAATAATTAAATTATATACCTTTGCTGCCCTGGATATGCAGCTGATATGTCGGTAGTTCACCTCGTTTTCTGTAAGGCTTACTTAATATTTACGAGAAAAAAAAAGTCAGCTGCCTTGCTTGGCTGTGTGAATTATCGAGAATTCACCGGAGCAATCACCTATCACAAAGCATCGCCCAAGTGTTCTTACCCCGAACCCTTCAAGCATGGCAAACGAATGCGATGCTATGCGTACTATCGCTACCCGCGTATGCACAACAAGTGCGGAGTGAACGGCATGCAGTCGCTGTTGGGTGAGCGAGATTGAGCGTTTACCCGAAGAGGAGGTGTGTAGATGTGGACTAGGCCCTCGACGATCCCAATGCCATCTTCTTCGAGTCGCGCCCACACGTCGAGCGAGTCGGCAGTTGCCTCACTAGCAGCCATCGCTTACTTGCTTGTTTACTTGACCTTTTCTTTTGTGGCTCTCACCCACTAAGGGGGATTGGCCAAGAAGCCGGCGGTGGAGTAATAAGGCGATGATGATATTGTTATTTCGCCCTACGGCACGCATGCACATCGGCTTGCACCCGCACCATATCATTTTCGTCGCCCATGTTCTTTTTCTTTATGGAGGCCAACCTTTAGTGTTGACTGGCGCAACGATATAGCACTGGCAACGGATATATTATTCTCGTGTGACATAGCCAAATGCGCATCATCCCGTGTGTTTTTTGCTTTGAAGGTGGACACTACTTGTCGGATTATCGCTGTTACCAATTTATTGCTCGATGGAAGGCATGCATGCGGTTATCGAAATTTTTCGTATGTGATTGCCGGTTCAACTAGGACAGAGTATTGACTCATCAGATTATTCGCGTGACAATTATTTGCGCCCGTGCTGTACAGAATCTCGAACGTACACCTGAGCATCCGCAATTATTCTGGAATATCCGGCGTTCCTGGTATGCACAGAAAAGAGGCAGACGCTTGCACATCTCGAGCTCGAATTGAAAATGCCCGTGCTGCTTGCTATTGCCATTTTATAGTTGTTTGCTTGTTTGGCCCCAAGTTAGCTCAACAGACTGTTTAGGCATTGAGTCTGTTCACCATTACAAGTTGACAGTATTTAAATTTAAACGATTACGATTTTTTAATTGTGGGCCAATGACCTCAGCCTAATGATTGATATGGGGGTTTAACGTTCCAAAACCACCATATGATTATGAGCGGCCCCGTAGTGGAGGACTCTTGAAACTTCGACCACCTGGGGTTCTTTAACATGCACCCAAATCTGAGAACATGGGCCTACAAGATTTTCGCCTCCATCGAAAATGCAGCCGCCACAGCCGGGATTCGACCCCGCGACCTGCGGGTCAGCAGCCGAGTACCTTAGCCACAAGACCACCGAGGAGGGGCAGTGACGTCAGCTTGATATACTTTCTAGTAAAACGTGAGCCTCTCCTATACGCTGCCTCACTCGTTTGATTAATATGTGAGGTGTAACGTTCCTAAACCACCAACTGATTGTGAGAGACGCCGTAGTAGAGGGCTCCGGAAATTTCGACCACCTGGGGACTGCCTCACTCGTGAGAGGAGTCTTCCCTCGGAGTAAGAAGTCACCGTATAGGTGCACAAAATCAGTGAGTCGATTACTCGCGATACCACGCATAATTCATTCATTCATTCATTCATTCATTCATTCATTCATTCATTCATTCATTCATTCATTCATTCATTCATTCATTCATACTGTTAGTCTATAAGAGGGCCGTTACAGGATCCCTAAGCTCTTTAAGTTTACTTTTTTGAGTTGTGTAGTGAACGCGTGATTTTCACTATATTATAATTGAATGTCTCTTTTTTTCGTCTATTGCGTCGTATACAATACTCATTTTTTATACTTCGCCTACCCTATCTGAAACTCCGAATAACTGATCGAATAAGCGTTTCGTGCTGAATTAGAAGCAGCAAAGGAGAGGGGCTATAGTTTTGCATGGTCGAAGTCAGTCAGGAGGACGACGAATGCACGTGCCAGCACATTTCCATTTGCATCTGCGCAGTAAGACAGAAACGCTTGAAATTGATCACATTGCCATGACTAATGCCTGAAAAACTATTCGCAGGAGACGTTTCAGATTTGAGAAAGTATATGCTACACGCGCCATCAACATTCTAAATAGTTTTGCGGAGTACCTGCTCATTTATCTTGCAAAGGGCGCTTTGCTCTCCCCAAAGACGAAATGTGTGCGAAAGTTTGCACATGGCACGGCAAGAAGGGCTCTTTCCTCCTTGTAGAAAAAAGCCCCCCCCCCCCCCATTTTTTTTTTACTAACTGCAGGGATGTTTGTGCCGTAGCAAACAGACTCGCTCGCTGGATTTCGTGGCGACCGGTTGTGCCCCCGCGATCTCCGACGACAGCGCAGCTCTGGCCGACCGGCTCGCCTTCCGCCATCTCCTGACGCCGTGAAGCTCTCGCTGAGTGGATCCCCGTCCTCGGACTCCTGGGACCGTGTCCATCTTTCTTATCTTGTCTTTACTTCTGTATGTGGGTTTCTCTGTCCCTTTACCTATCTCTTTTCCTATCTCTTTTAATCCTCCCTATCCCTATTAATCCCTCCTTACCCCCATCCCTCTTGAGCCACTGTTGAGGTGTCGCACTATGATGCAGATACTTACGGGGCTCACTTTCTTCTTCTTTCCTCTCTTTTGAGACTCACTTACCATCGGTGCCTACATTAACCTGTTCCCTTCAAGACGGTTCCGTAGCCTGGTGTGGTGTAGTGAATAGTGTATGCGCAGGTTGACTGTGTGCTGATGAGTTCGAATGCTGTGTGTTTGCTATAATTTTTCTGCAATAAATTTTTCAATGTGCTGCTTGCTTATCTATTGCACATTTAATTGCATGTCTGCAGACACTTGAAAATGCTGGTTATATCAACTAAAACCTCATTTTTCTTTTGCAAAAAATAACTGTTGCTCCCTTGAGGAGTAACGGCGAGAGGGGGAAGGGAGTAACTTCGCACTTACTTCCAAAAGAGAAAAATGGGGTTGGCAGGTTAGTTACTCCTCTAAAGCAGCAACCTCGATACCCCTTTTCCTCTTTTACTTCTTAGAGTGTACGTCAGTCACCTTTTGTGTTGTCCCAGATAGATCCTTCGACGTACAGCGCACAGTGTAAATTCTATTCCCTCACTGCCACCTTGCCTCATTTGGTCTTGGCGTGACGAGATAATCCCAATGACACGGAAGTGCATATTGACGCCAGTTGCATTGGTCTCGGTGTAGTGTTCGTTCAGCGTCAAAATGACATCAAAAGTGTAGTAGCCTACGCCAGCCGCTCTCTCTCCCGTGCCCAGGCGAATTATTCTACTACGGAGAAAGAGTGTTTGTCAGTAGTGTGGGAAATCACCAAGTTTCTCCCGTACCTTTATGGTCGTCCCCTCAACATAGTGACGAACCACCATGCCCTCTGTTGATTGGCAAACATGCGAAACCTTTCGAGACGACTAGCACGGTGGAGCTCGCGGCTGTGACAATTTGACTTGATCATCGTTTATAAGTCCAACCGTAAGCATGAAAACACTGACACAGTGTCGCGCGCACCCCTTCGTCTCGTCGGTCAGAGAGCAGAGGACGACGACGGCTTCTTGGAAGCAATTAGCTCGTCGGACTTGAGCCGACAACAGCGCGACGACGAAGAAATTCGACCAATCATCGATCATTTAGAGGGCCACGACACAACCATACCACGTCATCTGTTTCGCTGGTTGAGGTCGTTTTGCCTGCGAGACAGCGCGCTATACAAGAACAATGCCCGTTCGAACGACCGCGCTTAGCTCCTGTTGGTTCCTCGGGACATGCGAGAGGACGTCTTTTTCGCTTGCGATGAAGAACCCACGTCAGGCCACTCACGAACACTTGCCAGAGTGAGCGAGAACTACTATTGGCCCGGACTTTCGGCTCTTGCCGAAAAAAAAACAGTACATCAAAGGCTGTCGAAAGCATCTATCTGTTAATCCGGCTGGCTTATTTCAGCCAATTGAAGCACCAAGTCGGCACCAAGTCGGCATGGATATTCTCGGACCATTTGCCCTGTCTGCTTACGGCAACAAATGGGTGATCGTAGCAACCGACTATTTAACACGATATACGCTGAGACACAGGTGATCCCACAAGTCACGGCTTCTGAGGTAGCGCAATTTTTCATGCGCCACACCGTGTTGCATCATGGTGCACCTTCTAGCATAATAACGGACAGAGGCACAGCATTCATGGCACAGCTTATAGACGAAGTTTTTGAACTAATCTAAGCAACACAAGGCACCCAAAGACAACCACGTACCATCAACAAAGCAACGGGCTTACCTAGCAGCTGAATAAGACGCTCGTAGGCATGATCACAATGTACATCGACGTACAGCACAAAACGTCCATGAGCCAGGATCTTGCCTTATACGTGACCACCGCGTATATCACCGCCGTGCAAGAGACCACGTGATTCACGCCATTTCGGCTTCTATACGGCCGCGAAGTGCAGACCATGCTCGACTCCATGCTATACCGTGTCAAGACGACGACGAGTTGGCAACTCACGCCGAGGAATTCGCAGAGCGTGCCGAAGAAGCTCGAAAGCTTGCCCGACTGCACATCGGCCAGCTGCAGCAGGCAGCCGCCCGACGCTAAAATACCCGCCACAGGGAAGTGGTTCACAACCCAGGAGACCAAGTTTAGGTGTGGACGCCCGTTCGCCGCTGAGGCCTCAGTGAAAAGTTACTTAGCTGGTATTTCGGCCCACACAAAGTGCTACGCCTCGTCAGTGACGAGAACTACGAAGTGGTCCCGGACTCAACACCGCAGGTACGGCCCAGGGCACGACCGAGCCTGCGGACGTATAGTTTATGTTGTGCGCATGAAACCGTTCATTGCAAGTTCTTAACCTTTTTTTTGCATCATTCGTTGGTGTTTGTGTTTTTTATTTATTTTGGGGAACTTGCTTGTTCGTTAATTGACTTTTTTCTTATTACCACTTTTTTATTTTCTACTTTTCCTTTATGTGGGTTTTTTATTCTCCCTCCCCCTTTTTTTCTTCACGCACCTATGTTATAGCATCGAACGATGTTATGTCTTGTTCTCTTTTTCTTTTTGTCTTTTTTAGGGGCGAAGCTCCTTAATGAGTGGGCTGTGCGTCCCCTGTATGTAGCTACCTCTCGTTTAGTTCTTGCAGTGTTCACTAGATGGCGGTACCGTCGCCTGTATGGTTCCTGGGCTGACGTTCGGCAATGCGGTCTTGTGCATGAGATCAGAAGTTCAAGCAAAATTAGAAATTAAGCAACGTGGAATAGGTAGGCTTGCTTTAGGAGCTCACGGGAATACACCAAATCAGGGAGTACAAGGTGATATGGGATGGACATCATTTGAGGGCGCGGAAGCTAGCAGCAAGATAAAATTTGAGAAGCGATTGAGAGAAATGGGGAAGGAGCGTTGGGCTAGGAAGGTTTTCGGCTACTTGTACATGAAGAATGTCGATACAAAATGGAGGAAGCGAACCAGGAAGTTGACTGGTAAATACTCAGAAAACAGCAGGTGGCTAAACCAAAAAGAACTATCGGTTAAGAAGAAAGTGAAGGAAAAGAAGACTGACATGTGGAGAATGGGCATGATTAAGAAGTCGGCACTAGAGATCTATCGAACTTTTAAGCAGGAAATTGCCAAGGAAAGGATCTATGATAATACTCGGGGTAGTTCTCTACTGTTTGAGGCCAGGACGGGAATACTGCGAACCAAGACATATCGGGCCAAATACGAAGGGGTAGACACAGTACGCAGTGCGTGTGGAGAGGAAGAAGAAACTGCCGAACACTTGATAATGTTCTGTAAAGGGCTTCACCCCATAGTTCAGGATGATGGCGCAGAGTTTTTCAAAGCACTGGGGTTTAGGGACAGGGAGGACAAAATAGACTTTAAGCGGGTAGAATTAACTAGAAGGAGGTTATCTGATTGGTGGCTAAAGTCAAGGCACGAGTGAAAATTAAACCCTTCACTGCGAAGTACGAATACTCAACTTCATTATTTAAAGGAAAAAAAGATAAATGTAATGGTTAGTTCACTAAGTATTACGGCTAGGTGGCGTTAGCCACCGCCCGATCTAAAGGGTACAGCCACATCCATCCATCCATCCATCCATCCATCCATCCATCCATCCATCCATCCATCCATCCATCCATCCATCCATCCATCCATCCATCCATCCATCCATGTAGCCACCTCTCATTTAGTTCTTGCAGTGTTCACTAGATGGCGGTACTTGTAGTTGATGATGAAAGATGCGAGATGTTATAAAATAGGAATGATGTCACATATGGCGCATGTCATTGGTGGCAGGCAATCGTTCAATTTAGTGCGGCAACGTACGCTAGGGGGAGCGTTGCAATAAAATCGAGTGGGCAAAATGTACGGAGGATTCATGGTTTACCAGGTTTACCTCCGGAGCTTCGCCCACTCATCATCACTCACTTCGTGGATATGGCCGCAATTTTGCTTTTTCTTGAAGGGGGGGGGGATAATTCCACCTGTGTGTTATGGGTTGAGAGTAAGAGCGGCTCTCACCCTAAAAAAGAAAAGAAGATCGTGTGCTTCGTCTTCGCACGAGAACCAGCCACGACAGACCTCAGCGCTTCTCGAGAGCTGGCTACATCTTGGTTAATCGAAAGACCCCTGCACTTCTGAATTCTCGTGAAAATATCATCCAAACATAATCTACAACACAATATTCGGGTGAAAGACGACGCTGTCCAGCTCTGACCCTGCCAGTAACAAACCCCGGTGAACCAAGTACGGACAGGAGCAAGAGCCACGAGTCTTCCGGACTAGAAGGTCCAGCTACAAGCAACCAGGCCTGCCAGAAATAAATATTTCGTTCTCTTTCACCTTTCCCGAAGGCGAAATTTGCGAAGGATGCAAAGATCAAAATGCCAGTGTACTTTGATTTGGGAGTATATGCTGAAGAAGCGGGAGTCAAGATAAATCAGGAGTCCCTACAATCGATTGCCTCATAATCCTATCATAATTCTGTAATAGAAAACACCAAATTAGCTTTTGTAATTAAAATGTATAGGGTCAAAGCGTAAAAAAATCACAGCATATCCACGAAATGAATGATTATGAGTGGGGCGAAGCGTCCGTCAACCCGCCCGTGATTCCGTCCATGCATCCGTCCGTCCGTGCGTGCGTCAGTCAATCCGTACGTGCACCCGTTCGTGCCTCTGTCCGTGCGTGCGTCTGTGCGTGCGTCCGTGCGTTCATTCGTCCATCCGTCCATCTGTCTGTCTGTCTGTCTGTCTGTCTGTCTGTCTGTCTGTCTGTCTGTCTGTCTGTCCATCCATGCGTCTATCCATCTATCTAGTGAACATTTCAAGTACCACCATATCGCTTCTTTTTATCACATATTCATCATATACACGTGCCGCCATCAAGCGGACAATCCAAGGACTAAACGAGAGTATGTACCACATTTCTGCTGTGAGCGCTTTGTTAACACCGAGAGCAAGTTACCGACGCCGTGCTACGTTTTTCGTAACATGTGGACATATGGATATGTGCCCGAGGGCGCGTATGTGCCACTGGTATGAGGGTATGTGCCACAGGTTGCGCACTAAGAAAACTGCGGACGCACAAGCCATGCCATAAGAAGCTTCGCCCCTAAAAACATCAGCTCGATATCTTTATACCACGGCCGCATTGGTAATATAGCATAAAGGATATATTTATGGGTACGAGATAGATGTGAAGAAAAAAGTAGACTCTAACGCACTCAGAAAAAGAAGATTATCTGGAGTAAACGTGAGCCCTACTGAGCAAACGCAGCTGAATAGAACAAAGAAGTCAAATATGGGGAAAACCTTAGTTGCGGGCTGGGAATAATAAGGCAGTAGATGAAGTGAGTCGAATATGCAGAAAATATCAGTGTATACCCCTCTGTGAATACGGCTCAATAGACCAAACAAGCACATTACTGTAGAAATACGAGTTCCATTCTGGGATTATAGTACAACAAAAACAAAACAAAAACCAATCAAACCCAAATGTAGCGCCATAGCAACGACCAAATTAAGCCTTGCGAGGACCGAAGGGGCAGAGAATGCAAATAAACACTTCATTTCCCTCTCCCCCTAAACCAAATTCCCTCCTTTTTTTTCTTAGCCTACGTGCTCATGGTACGACAAGCAGCACTGTGGGCCCGACTTAGTTTCTGGCATGAGAGGCGACGCATACGCGAACGGGCGACACAGCATGAAAGAGATCCACAGGAGGCGTTCCGCTGGGCAACCTAATAAGCGATCACGCCTCCGTTTCAGCTACCAGCTCGCATGACCCTGTTTCTCGGGCAGCACGCGCGGTTCGGCCGTGGTGAAGAAGGCCTTACTAGAACGTAATTGCAGCGACGCCCTTTCATCAATAACCGATTCCCGCCGTGCCGAGCGGGCGCCGAGTCGGCCAGGCGCCGCGTAGCACTGCCTAACCTAACGTTCTGCGCGCGGCATGCAGCAGCCTCGCTCCGGTTTCCCTCCGAAAAGCGTCGAGTGTCGCCCACTGCTTGCAGGAGCGCGAACGCCACAAGTCCAGGTTCCGACAGCAACGAGCAGGCGCAATGGCCGGCAGCCTTGGCCACCTTCCACCGCGGGACGCGCCCGCTGCGCAGCAGAACGCGCGCTGACGCTATCAGGCCTCTCACTACGCCGGTTCGTTGAAAGAATGCACCGCGCCTGCACTCGACTTCGCGGGACAATGGGCGGAGCTGCTTCTCTACAAAGGCCGATAGGAGCATTTCTCCCACACAGCTTACGGTATTCGCTAACATGTATACAAGTAGAGTCTGATCTACCTACCACACTTGCACTTTCACCCTCCGTTCATGAGCAGATACGACGGCCAATGTCGCCAGAAGCATCCTTCAACATGATATCCCCGCCATTCATGAATGTGCACAGGAGACCAACAAGCGACGTCCGAAAGCAAACTAAGGCTTTTCCACTGTAAATAGCGTTCGCAGGTGCTGCATGAAATAAAAAAGAAACCACTCCCGACAAGAAAGGAAGAATTCAAAGTGGTGTCAAGCAGCCTGAATTGATATCCGCCGTCAAAGGTGGCACACAATGCTGACATGCGATGCATCACCGGTCGAAAGCCGGGTGAAGGCTACACAGCAGGCTAGAGTGCCTAGCCAATGAAGGCAGGCACAGAGGTCTCGTTGGCGACGCTGGTTCTGGGGCGGCTCAACGTAGTGTGTCATGCGGACACCAACGGTGCGCTCTCATGCAAGTTAAAAGGCACCCGCGGAGCCTCGTCAGGGCCGCCAGCGCCGCTCTCATTAGCGCCGTTGAACAGCACGCCTTGCCTGCGAACCGAAGCACGGGCGCAGCGCGATTTTCGGGTGTATGAGGACGAACTGAGGTGAACGGAAGGGAATATATGCCAGTTTCATGACAGTAATTTCTGATACACAAGTTCAACGCGATCTTATCCGGTATAAATGAAGATCCAGGCAAACTGACGTTTCTTTCGGCGCAGAACTAAGTTCTAGTTTCATCACAGTCTGTTCATATTAACTGTACACGCAGATTTTACTACACCTTTTCGGTGCAGTGAATTTCTTGAAATTGTGTTATCGATTCTGTTTCTGCCCCATGAAATTCTTAGTTACGCATCTTGTTCCGTTCGAACGTTTTCTGCTATACTTTTTTGTCTTTTTTTGTGCGTGCGATTTGCTGTATGGGTTTGATAGTTTTGTTTGTAGATATTACTGTACCTTTCAAACTGCTATTCATGTAATCTACTTGATGTAAACACCGTTCATGCATTCTCCTAATCTTTCTTTGACATTCTCTGCTGTTCATTACTCGCCACGTCACAGTAGATAGTGTATGATAGTGATAGCTCACGTGTCAGGGGCTCTTGATATACCATGCCTACTTAAGATAAGGGCATTTTTGTATCGTGTTTTCCCTGATGAAGGCCGGTCCCCGGCTGAAACGTAGGAAAAACAAGTCTTCGTTTTTCCCGTCCTCTACTTTTTGGTATATATATATATATATATATATATATATATATATATATATATATATATATATATATATATATATATATATATATATATATATATATATATTTGAACAGGAAAGTTGCAACATTGAAGACAGGTGGCGACATTCCCTGTGCAGTTTCTCATTGGTAGAACCTGCGTGACAAAACGATCTCCCTTATCAAAATGAATATAGACTGTCTAGACCCACTTTCCTCAGGGGAAACACAGTGTAAGGACCGTATTAACCAAGGATCTAAAAAAGCAGTTTTACGCTATAAAAACATGATATGGTTGTGCAGAGACGCCGTATTGGAGGGCTCCGGAAATTACTACCGCCTAAGAGCTTACGTTGAAAAGCACCTAGAGGCATGGGCTTCAAGCGTTTTGCTTCGACACAAATGTGGGCGCCGCGAGAGTATATATAACGCTCCAGCACTACAACCAGCACGAAGAAAGTAGTACTCGCATAATTATTATTCAAGCATTGTTACTCCCAGCTTGATCCTGTCTCCTAATGAGGTTCTTCTCTTCATCTTACGTTAAGGATCTACTGAAAAACGAATAAATGGAAATCCTGTAGTGACGAGCGAATGCTTTCGTAACCAATGGTAACGCCGCCTACTTTCTTACTGTATCATCGATTTTAACGTTTAATTTTATTCCCAACAGTCAAAATATCGACCTCATTCATAGCTTGCTCGTTTTGAATACGTTCCACCAGTTTCGACAAGACTTCCAGAGTCAGCGCCGCGAAATCGAGTTCGACACGAACGACCTTCAAACTGATTGAAATGCCAAACAGAAAAAAATGTGTGCGTTAAACAAACTTTTTTTCGAAATATTTGAGTTGAAGTCTATGCAGAGGAACACGTGGCATGGCGAATTGTATTCGATTTGAATTTTACGCGATTGTGCCGCCGCGGTGGTCTAGTGGCTAAGGTACTCTGCTGCTGACCCGCAGGTCGCGGGATCAAATCCCGGCTGCGGCAGCTGCATTTCCGACGGAGGCGGAAATGTTGCAGGCCCGTGTGCTCAGATTTGGCTGCACATTAAAGAACCCCAGGTGGTCGAAATTTTCGGAGCCATCCACCACGGCGTCTCTCATAATCACATGGTGGGTTTGGGACGTTAAACCCCACATATTAATCAAACATTCAACGCAAACCAAGACGTTGAAGCTAGACCGCAAGAAAAAGACAGTGAAAGCAAAGTGCATTAGCTACACCAGAAATTGTATTGCGATAGCGTTATTGATCTCAAAACTGCACTGACTGGAGGATCCTCCGTATGCTATGGAGAGCAACAAGGAGTCATGCATAAATAAATAAATAAATAAATAAATAAATAAAGAAATAAATAGTATTTAAGCCCCATTGTATCCAACCTTTCGGGAAGTTTAATACAAGCACAGCTTCGCTTAAAACAAACGCATTTACTTTGACACTGTAGCCAGCTGCTGTCTTGCACCTTGATTCTATGATACGCCGACTGAACAGGCAAGACGAAGGCCGTTTCCATTCGCGGCCATTACAGCACAAGAAGCTACTAAAGTTTCATAATTAGCGTGTTATTCAATGAAAGGGACACATTTTCAATCGAGCCCGATTTCTGTTCGATGTTTCAACTCTGTCTTGTTTTTTTTTTACTTACGGCGTAAATAACTCTGGAAGTTTGATTATAATGTATACGGTTGGGGGAACATATAACACACGGCGAAGAATCTGTCGCTTCGAATTGCCTCTCACGGAGCGACGAGACAGACTGCAAGTTGGTTATGTTTCTTTACACCGTTTAAAAGAACTACGGACGGATACATTTCGGGAGATACGTAAGGGACTGTGCAACAAAAATAGAGACACTCGAAAAAAAGAGACACTGCAAAGAGACGACAATTGGAAGTTTTCATATGCAAAGGCCCAGACTGAGTTAGGTGCCTTTTTGAGTTTTTTTTTACCTTGTAGCTGTCCCCGCCTGAGGTGCATAAAGAAAGAAATAAAAGCAACCATCCCTTTCGTGCCTTATTAAATATACACTTAGTTACACGGTGTCAAAAGAGACGCTGTTCGGCGGATATTGTTGCAATGCGTTTTATTTCTTCAGAACAATACAGCTGCTTTCCGTGGGTGCGAGGCCTTTGCCTTGGGCCTTCGCAAAACGCAGATGTGCCCGGCCGGACACGAGGACGGGCATCTGCATTGTGCGGCGCTCGTCCGCATCCGAGAGAGAGGTTCCCTTTCTCGATACAGCCACCAGGTGCCACCGGACATCTGGTGTGTGTGTGCGCGGAGTCCGTGCTCAGAGCTCGCTCTTTCGAAAGTTTCCTCTTAACGAGAAAACTGCTTCATCGGTAAAGCGTTTTCTAGTTAGGAGCCCGTCTAAAGCAAGCGAAACGAAACGAGAGACGGCACGTGACGTTTAACGTTAATCGCGCTGAAAGAGAACACACAGTACGTATTATTCAAGCGTTCGGCTCGCGGCAGATGACGAAGAAGGCGTTCACACACTCCACGAAAGCACGTACAAGATTATCTGCTTACATAAATCGGCACGTGCTCGCTGCATGTGCCGCGAACTTCCTCCCGTGTAGTTCTAACGACGAACTACGTAACATGACTTTGGACATTGTTAATTTCTACTCACTTCTTGACTCCCTTTGCCTCCTCGCGTGGGTGCAACACAGGAGCATCTTATTAAAGCGGATTAACGCATGTTGCACGCGCAATATTCTACCACCACGCATGCAGCGTACGCTAGAACCGTGGATCGAACTCGACATCCAGTTATGACCTTAAATAAGCACTCGATGCGCGCAAGTGAAAGCACTTCTTGCAGCATAGCACCCATCCCGACTTTGCCAGACTACTGTTCCGAAAAAAATGTGCGTAAGCCGACCCAAACGAGCTGTTTCGATAAAATTCACTGGGCGTTTCAGCCACCCGTGTTCTCCATGTTTCAACGCACTATGGTGAAATTTTACGTTGCAAGAGTAACAAGGTGCGGCGCGCCTCGAAGCGCTTTCCCGCGTGGCAGCGCCGCGTGTCCGAGGAGGAACACCAAGCGACCAGGACGGGAACACGACCGCCCCGGGGGACAGGTGTGGGGGCCACGAGACAGACGGAGTCGGGTCGCCCCGCTGTGGAAGGGACTCTCGCAGCCGGACCCTCCTCGGACCAGAAACAATATCAATAACGCGCGAAGGATACGCGAGAAAAAGAAATATTGAAAAAAAAATGGAATAGGGCAACGCTGTATTCTGGGCCAGACGAAACGCCCCGAAATACCCGAGAAGCCGTAGCGGCCGAAAACAAGGGAGCCTGGCAGGACCATTTCCGAGAAGCCCGGAAGCCGCCGCGGCGCAAGAGGACGAGCTGGGCACGGTGAAGAAGAAAGAAGGCAGAAGCGCCGACAGCAGCCACGAGCGTTGTGCCGAATTAGTGCGTGTGCGTGTGTGCGCGCGCGCCTTCTGCCCAGAGGAGGCTGTCCTATCAGTTGTTTCGGTCTGCGTTCGGCCCTCGCGGTGGCCTGTCCTCCTTGCCACACCGTGCGCGATTCTTTAAGGGGAGCTTGGAGACCCGCCGTCGCCACCTTCTGTAGACGCACGCAAGACTTCTGATGACCGCCTCCACACTGCTGCAGGTTCCAGTGGTTGTGAAGCAGGCAGATGGTTGCGCTGCCACAAGCACCTGGTGCAAGCCTGTACGTCGCTTCCACCTCCGGCGCTCTCTGCGAGAGCGGATGCAGACGGTGGAGATGCACAAACCTCTGTCGGCAATTGCTCAAACCACGAAACTCGTCGGATGCAGTGATTTCAAACAGATTGGCTGCGGCGGCAACGAGGGAACTAAATAGTTTTGCTAGCGGTGTTTTGGTACGTCACGGGAGGTATATAGCACGGTGCCACTAATGAGTTTCACAGCCATACTGTGCAAATATTTCACTGAGTCGCACCGCTGTCGGCGTGGTTATCACATTTCCAAACGATTTCTGAAAAGAGTAAGCTTTACGGCGTTGCCGCCCACAGCAGATGTTCGTTCGAGTGGAGGGATGCCCAGAGGCATGCACCAGCGCAGAAGTGCCGTATATAAATGCGCGTCCGCACACGGCAGAGAACGTCCTCAATTAGGGGCGAAGTGGCCCGCCTCTGACCTGTCTCGTCGCGACCTTGCGTCCCGATCGAGCCAAGAAAGACACCGGGACCGGAGGCACCTCTTTCTGGCGAGGGAGTCACCGGCCCCCCAAAGTGGGTCGTGGCGTTACCACTGCAGAGGGCTCCGTCGGCGCGCCCAGCGCGGCTGTAGTCTTCATTCGCGGCGGCGAGCACGCCTTCTTCCATCAGCCACGGCCTGACCAGTGCGGTCCTTTGTGTAGATTACCCGCTGTGTCCTTCCTCGTGGTCTCGATGTTCGGCGCACAAGAACGCACGCGCCGAAACAGGAGCAGGCAAAAAAGAAACAATGAACAATCTCGGCGCGTGGTCTACTTTTCGAAAACAGGCCTGACCTCCCAGTTGTTGCCGCTCTCCGAACCCGGCCCGATCGCGCTCACATGCAACAACGCGCCGCGGTTGTGTAATTGGACCACCCTGTCCCGCTGATACATGCAGACACATGTGCTCCTCACATCGAGCCGACGAGCTCGTGGCGTCGTGTCGTCGCCGTGGGCCGCAGTGACGATGCGGCTCCTATTATACAGCTCATCTCTGTAGGAGCTTGCTGGAAGGGTCACTCAAATCATCTTCTGATCTGCCGTGACAAGAGGCTACAGCATTCACTGGCAAAAAGAACATCATTATCAAAGTGTAATCTTTCCTGGGGGCAAGAATCGCGCGAGCAACTCGCTTGCATTCTTGTCATATTCGGACTAGTAAGCGAAGGCAGCATTCAAATGACTGTTCGTGTTTTGCGCCTCGAAACACCACAGTAGGGTGATGAAGAACGCCATACTTTATGGACTTCAAAAATTTCGACCATCTGGGGGGGGGGGGGGGTAGACGCTCATGTGTGCGTGCACTTATCTCGAGATGGGGAAAATGGTAAGTCTTGGGATTTCACCCGAACGATTGTGTTGCAGTTACAGGGCACACAAAGGTTATACTGCACTCACTGCGCAGTCTTCATTTGCGAAAAGGGCGCACTGTGAAGACACATATAACTTCAAAGTAACAACTGGGACACTTATTCGCCTTCATCTGTACCTGTGAGGACTTTAATTACATGCATGAGCCTCTATACCATCGCCTGCATCGAAATGCAGCCTTCACGGCTAGGATTCAATCCCGCGACCTTCAGGTGAGCAGTGAAGGACCATGACCACTATCACAACGGCGGCTAAGGCAGAATGGAGACAGCAAAGCGCAAAAATCACGTAAAAGATGGCGCAGCATTCTTAAAGGTTGGAACTGGCGGCTGCACATATTTACGCTGGCTTCAGTGGCGAAAATTTCTTTACGGGTCCGCGGAAGGAAAAAGGCAGGTGTATATTCTCTACAGAGCTGGCAGTTCATGTCTTGCGTCGTTTTTACGCAGGTATCTTTTGGTGATCAAAAGCAACGGGGGCGGGATGAGCGGGGGTGCTCGTCCTTCAACTCATTGGGGACGCCCGATCCCCTGGTGAGCCAATATCAAAACTAAACGCACCAATTCTCAGCGATAATCAATTTCGCTTCATCAGTTGTACAGGGACAGCTTCAAATGCAGCCTTTATAGAGTCAATGTGGTTAGCGCATTACCGTCTTACTATCGCCATGCCCCATGAGTACTCCAAGTTACGGTATGAAGACACCTGCAGCGTTTAGGTGAGTAACAAGTAACGCTTTATGAAAGGAAATCTGTAGGCACCCCATCTATTGTCACGCGCAACCCTGCGTATAACAAATAAGAGCTACAGAATTCCCTCCGTCAACACTGAACTTGTTATCCAGAAAATTCCTACCTTATGGACACTAAAATATGCGCTGTGTTACTTGTAGCAAGCGACATCTTTGTTTTGTTTGTGACCATCATGCTGGAATGGCGGATTAGAAACACCAGCACATAACCCTAAGTTATCAGCTAGTGCGTCCGCGATAATGCACATTCACTAATATCGAATTGCCGCATACGCTGCCGAGAAATAAATTATTTCAACTGAGCTGTATTCAATACAGCTGGCTCTTCGCTGAAGCAGCTAATAAACCAGTTACCTTTGTCTGCAGTCTATCAAACAGTCAGGCGAAATGAAATCGATGAAAGTGATGTTATCAATGTACATACAAGCGTGTGAATTTCATAGGAGGGAGGGGTGGGGCTACAAGGCAGTTTTTGAGAGAGGTCGACTGCCCGAAAAGAACAGATGGGGGCGGGGGACCTGCGAGATCTATACTTGCAGACAGAAGTGCCAACATTCGAACAGGGACGAACGATGAGTGGATAAACGTCTCGCAGTACAGTGCACGCATTATTGTGCGCGGGACAGCGACGCGCACTTTCACCGAAAGCAACATGCAGATCCTACAAAAAAAAGTCCGTATCACAGAAGGCGGGGCATACACGGCATTCGGTTTCACAGAATACATATAGTGCGGTAAGAATGAAGTGCGCACGCACTTAAGGTTATATGAGCGATCGTTGCCGCCCCGCGATTAGACGAGCTCAAATGGCACTCACGGCACGGTTACGGTATATTAATCGTCCGTAATACCATATAGCGGCGCGAACTACTTCACAGACATATTCCTTCCTGGGCCTCGTGTTTACCCGTGGGAAACATCGATGAAGATAAAAGCGGGGCACATGCTAAATCGAAAGTCAAGTAACAGAAAGTTGTTTCGATCCACTATACCGCCTTTCAGCAAGAACTGTAAAGAAAGATAGCCTGTTCCGTTGAAAAAAGAAAGAAAACGGAAAGACAGAGACGGGAGAAAAAAGCTTGCAACGAACAGCTCTATAACGTTAAACTAGAGAATACAAAATGAAAACACACACACACCATTTTGCCTGTATAAAATAGATAGCTGCTCAATTAATCGCCTGTGTGTGCCGAAACTTTGGGCAGACGATTAAAAAGTATATTCTTATCCATCTCTTGCGAGGAAGTCTGCCAATGAGGACAGAGCGTATACGCTGATCGGGGCACTGGGCACACAATGAGGTGCGCCTGCCTTTGTGCTCGCCACTGTATCGAGGTGCTCCGAGGCGCCGCTCCACTGTACGCACACTGATCAGCTACGCCCACCTCCGTCGAGGTCAAGCGGATCCGGCTGCAGCTACCGCCATGTGCGCATGCACGTGAATGGACGGCCGGCTTCACTCGTGCCGGGAGCACGCGCAGAGAACGTGTGCTCACAGGAGTAGGCGCCGTCGACATACTGAGGCGCTTGTAGCGGCGCGAGGGCTCCGCCCAGCCCAAAGCTCACCACCATAGAGTTTTATACAATAATACCTAGAGGCGAATCTGGCGCTAGTGTCTACGCGGGCTACCTTAGCGGTGATTGTACCCCTATGGGAATTATGGGAAGTACAAGCTTCGGATCCGCTTCGGATGGATTACGTTCTTGAGATTCACGACGCTTCTTTTCCGAGTGTAAAACAAAGTGATATGAACTGACATTTATTTGAAATTTGCTTTAGTTATTTGTACGCAAACTTTATTGTAAAAAGATTTCGTGACCATGCAGGCAGCAGAAGTGAAACCTGGGCAAATTCAAATATCAGAGTATGATGCATTGCTCTGCCATTGCGTTCCAGTTTTGGCATCAATATTAAATTAATTGTTTTTTACAACACTTGAAAACATATACTTATTTTTCTCTCGAAGGTATACGCATTCTCTGTTTATGGAAATAACAGTACAGTAATAAGCGATAAAACGCTTAACGTTTCGTCTTCTGCGATGCTAGGTGCATCTGTCCAAGTGGTCTGCCTCCAACGTACCTCTGGTTCTGTTGTAAAGTTGAGTCAGCGGAGCGTGACGATACCTCTACTTAGCTTCGTCATTGTTTTTCAGTCAATTTAAAACGAGTTTAGCCAAGACGCCCTCGCGAAAAATACACGAACTCGATACAATATCCTGCACTGGCATGATACGCTACATCTATGCGCAGCGGTGAGTGGACGACGCTTCGTTTAAACTGTCAAACACGACTCGTAAAGCTCCATCGTCGCAGCTAATCAAGAGACCTAGTGGTCTTCAGCCTCTTCGAACAACAAAGACACTGCTTCAGCGTTTTTCACCGCACCCCACTACCCGCGCTGCGCAAAGAACAAAACTGAAAGTGTAGAAAAAGATCTGGAAACAGTTGGCTAGCTAACACTATCCAATCCGAAGTCCGTACTTCCCCCAATTCTCACGGCAGTACACGAAAACAGCGCCAGATTCATCAATAGGTATTATTGTATGAATTTCTATGCTCGGCACTATACTCTATGATCACGTGACATCTGGCACAGCAGCTGCGAAGCTGCCTCCGAGCACAGTGCGTCGGGAATAGCGAGCGTTATAATCCAGGCGAACGTGCCGCGACGTCGCTATACAGGCACCTCACTATGTCGACGGCGCCTACCCCTGTTTACAAACTTGGAATACGTGACAGCTCGCGAGCTTGTAAATGTCAGAGTTCCGTTTCGATCCACAACGTGCGCGTGAATTGAAGTGCACAACCTTTGAACGGAAAGACACACCAACGGGAATTACGGTAACCCAATTTTGTCACTAGGCGCCAACAGAGGAAAACCATTCGATCTTAGTTAAACGTGCACATAATATGACAGATTCATCGGGAACGCGCAACAAAGCGGGACCTATTTCACTCGGCGCTTACATTCCTCACCATTTTTCCTAAACACTTCTACATAACGATGATAAATAAAGTAAATTATGGGCTTCACGAGCCAAAGCCACGGCATAACGATGACGAATATGATAAAATAGGAACAATAGTTTATACTATAAATGTAGAAAGCCTCCCCTCTTACGTTTAGCAGGTGAAACGAAATGGAAAGGAGAATTCTATACTTGGTAGGAAGAACTTTTAATGTGGTGCCGACGGAGGCATATCCAAAAAATTCTGCAGGACAGTACCGACAGGCGAGAAGGACACGACGTCGCTTGTAGTGAATGCCGCAAACAGTGAATGAGGTATTTGAATGTCTAATTTACTAAAATTCTTCGTTAAATATTTCGAGTAAGTACCGTTTCAGTGGAGTTTTATTTAGGTAAGTTATTGCGTGTCGCTTGCCCTTGCTTGGACCGTTGTGCTTCCACTCGCAATAATCTTTTTGCCACACCTATAGGGAGAGTAACAGAGTAACAACAGGGCTGCAATTGACATAATCGCAGTGCGATAACAATCATACGGACACTCTCGGCTGAATTTTGCCGCCGTCGTCGGCGTTGCTGACCACCGTCATTCACGCTTTATATATATATATATATATATATATATATATATATGCAAGAAGGGAAAATACGCCAGAAATGTCTCCGGAATCGAACGCCTGACCCTTTGCTTGAGAGTGCGTGGCATTAGCCACTTAGCCACGAAGGATCACCTCTTTCATCGTAGAAACGGCAACCACTTACCGCTGGCGACGGCGATCTCGGGGGAATTATCCTGTTTCCAGTATTAACAGCGAGATGGCGCAATGAGCGCGCGTCGCCAGATTGTCACGACGTGGCGACGCGCGCTCATGCGTTGATCTCTCACGCGTACTTTGCTCCGCGCAGGGTGGGGGTAGACGCTCATGCATGCGCGCGCTTATCTCGTGGTGGGGAGAATCGTACGCTTTGCACTCTTGAAAAAAGTTTGTAAAAAGCATTTCGCTCGTGTAACCACCAGCAAAATGTTAGCAACAGCAGCTGTTACTAACCTTCTTGGGCCATTACTAACCTTTTACGACCATTTTACTACCCACGTTTGCAAACGCTTGAAAGTTGCAAAGGTTAGTACGTTTTGCGCGCTGTTAGTAACTTTTTGTCATGCATGCATTTAATGAACTTGTTTAACAAACCTTAGAGGTTGTTACTACAAGCGTCTAACAACCTATTTAGTAGCACGAGGATGCATTCAAGTTTATTGAGGCAATATATGTAAACTTACAACCTAATCTTATGTCTTATATATAAGACCCTCGTGAGTCAGTATTTTGTGAAATAGACATAACTGTTTGTTTCTCTTAATATGGTTAATTAAAAGGCCTACAATACGTTACCTCGCTCATCTAAAAAATTGTACGTTTTAGAAATAAAGGCGCCTACCTTAAATTATACATCATACAGCGTAGCCGCCCACCAGCACCAGCTGCATGCCCTAAAGTTAGGGCTATAAATACTCCTGGAACCACTTAGCATCTGTACTTCTCGCGTGTACTTGTGTATGTGTGTTTTCTCCTTTATGACAATATGTGCATAATTACTTAGTGATATATCAAAATGTTGATGCTCGCGAATACGACCGTTATTAAACGGGTGATTTATAAGGCAAAATGATCGCGTGTAGTACATTGTTCTTGCTAGCGATTGTTACTACCTACGTTAGTAACCATTAATAACTGCGTTAGTAACGGTGGAGGTAGTAACGGTTACTAACCTTCCCGATGCTAACTTCACTTACTAACCGGTTAGTAACAGAAGTGATAGGTAATTAGTAAACCGAAGGTAGTAAGTACGACAACCTTTTTTTTTTAAGACTGTGATCTTTCACCGGAACGATTACGTTGTAGTTACCGGGCGCACAAAGGTCACTGTACTTGCTGCACAGTTTTCGTTTGCAAAAAGCGCGCTCTTTTCAGACACAGAGAACTTAGAAGTAACAACAGAGACACTTATTCGCATTCATCTGTGTCTGTGAGTAGGTTTTGTGCGTCATTTGTGCGTGAGCAAGGCGGATCACGTTTCGATCTGCTTGCCATTCTTCGTGCGACGTTCCGATTTGTTGCTGTCGCATTCATTGCTTCACCTTTGTGGCAAAGCTGTGACTTTTCTTTTAAAAAGCTATGGACACACACGCTGTTTAGAGCAGTTCATTGATACTTCCAACGCCCTGTGAAAAATATTCTCCCGAATAGACAAAATAAAAAAAAAGAAAAAGACCACGTGGACTCCTACCGCAAGTCTCCTATGTATGAAAGTGCTAGAATAAGGTAATTGAAATGTCTATTACGTGTCCATTTGCGAAAAGTTTCTGAAAGTTATGTGATTGAAACTTCTGGAAGAGCTGACTTGCAATTAGGAAGGCTAGAACTACGGGGGAAAGCCAGCTGCCTCGGCGGGCGTTCCCTCGGCATCGGTAAAAGACCGCGCAACCTCCGCAATGGAGAACCGCTTCCAAACGTGTCCCTCGTGTCCGTGTATAGCGGTTATGATGAAAAAAAGACCATTCGCGACCAAGGATTCGGTTAGCTCCCTTCAGCTTCGTGCCGTCTTTTCGCGAGGAACGTATTTGCATCTGAACGGGTCGCGCGGCGATTAATGGGAAATCAGGAGGAAAGTGCACGGACACAAAGCGAGCGAATCGAACCCACACACAAGAAAAGGGAACGGCTGCAACGCCCAAGGCAAAAGGCTGAGCTAAGTATATACATAAAGCATGTGCGTTGAGCGAGGGACGAAGGAGAGAGGATCGCTTGCGGAGCCCCCATCATGCATGCAAGGCACCAGGCAGCGTCGGAGCCATCAAACCATCACCAGTCGGGAAAACGAGGTTTCCAATTCGCCCGCCCTCCCTCGCTTTCGTGCACAGGACCCCGATGGGGGAGTCGGAGCCCGAATGAATTGAAGCTTTCCGCCTTCTTTGGCTGCACTTGATGACTGGCCTTCCTTTTCTTTCTTCTACTTTCGCTCGTTCGCCGCTGGCGTTCGGTTTCTTCCATACCGCTCGGCATGTTTCGGAGACTTGGAATCGAAACGCGGCCCGCGAAATCGAATCAGAAGGCGCATTAATTTGCTAATGAAGGGTTCTGTTTCGCCTTCTCTTGGACCTTTCCGGCTGTGCACCCACAAATCAGTTCGTCGGGCATCACCCACACCCCTCCTTCCGTTCTTGTTTATTTTCAACCTTGCAGTGCGCCGGTACGGTAGCTCTGCGGAGATGGAAGATGGGGAAATTAGGAGCGCACGGATGGGCAATGCAGCATATATAGTAAAGGCTTAGCGCAGGTGTCTGCTGCCTTCTTCCTACGATCTCTCTGCACGGCCATGCAGCACCGACGCCATTTCCGCGTCATCCTCAACTCTATCCGCGAATAATGTCTCAAGACGGGCAGTGCCGAAGGTGGCTGGTTGCTTTCTTCACCAATAAAATCATCTCTAATTTGTTGGTTCGCCCATTTTCTACATTATACGATGGAAGGCTAGGATGCACTTCACACTCTGCGATCATGAAATGTTAAGGAAACAAAAAATATTGCGTGGTAAGAGTGAGGATGACTTCGTACGCTTGAAATGCATTGAAATGTGGCAGGTGATCGTGACGACATACTGAGCGGCATCAGTGGGAAGCAAACAAGTACAGCCCTGGCTGTAAGTAACTAGAGAGCAAGCTAATGCTCCTCACAGGTAGACAAAGGAACTGAGATTGCTCACTCACAGAAATGCGTATATAACAATGCAAAAAAAGGAAACTTTCATCTAGGCCGGCATTAGAAAGGCCGTGGCTCGGTACGAGTTTTTCCCCAGTAATCTAAGTTTGTTAATAATAATAATAATAATAATAATAATAATAATAATAATAATAATAATAATAATAATAATAATAATAAATTACACTTCCACTCTGTACACTCGCGAAACCACAGAAAGGCCCGCAAATGGTATCGTTCACACTGACTAATACCCGTGCCACACGGGCATAGAAAATGACATTTGGTGGCGAAGGCCTTCAGTTCCCGAATGACATTCGTTTCGCCGGCGCTGCTACACGTCCAAAGCGAATGACATTTGACTTGATGATGTCGATCACAGCACCTTCCAAGTGAGCGTCGAGTGAATAGCAATAAAAAAAATTAAGAAGCATTTACAAGCTTCATACACATCAGATAATCATCAAATGTAGAAATAAGCGTATTACGCTGTCCTAAGTTTTAGTTTCTTGCTTTGGTTTACAACGTTGCAGCCGACCGTAGTAACCTAAGCCAACACTAGTCAGATCCACAGCGTAAATAGACACTAAAATTGACAAGCGTTTCATTATCAATACTTTATTTTCTTCGTATAACGTTCAAAGCATCTTTTTAAGACTTTAGTGCAAATAAAAGACGAGAAATTTCATTTTTAGCTCAATATGATTTGTTTTTTATACTTTCAGGTAAATCGCACTTCGCGAGCTGTGTCGTCGAGAGTAGGCATTTCTCAGTCAACTGAGTTGTGGCGAAGGCAGTTGGTGGCGAATGGCATTCGAATGGCATTCGGATGAATGCCATTTTGTTCGCCCGTGTGGCACCGCGCGAATGGCAATAAATCTGAAGGCATTCGGGGGTAAATGCCATTTTTTCTGCCCGTGTAGCACGGGTATTAAACCCGTCCACCAGCTCCCCCCAAGAAGTGTTCCGATAGAGAGCTGGCAGCGCTTACTTCAGAGATAAGTTCATTCACTTCCCTTAACAGTGCGGCTTGTTATTCATTGGATCATTTGCCGAAGTCAGGTGCCATTATCGGTGACACTGCAGAAACCGATCTGAACGTGTGGCCCCGACTCTCCGGCTCGAAACAGGACTCCCTCGAGACGAAGGCGTGCGGACTGAACCAATTCGACGGTGACGGACGCGAGAGGCAAACTTGCTGGCGCCACATGTTTGCATTTACAAGGACTGGCTTCTGCGAACCATCCAGGTATAGACCGTTTCAAGGTCGCAAGCGTTGTAGCCAAAAAACTTTCAGGTCACCTCATTTACCAGCTCCTAACGTCGAAACTGAAAGCACGTTTTCAATTGCTTTTCAAGCGTAAGGAAACTCTCTTTGTCGTTTTTCACACACACACACACACACACACACAGAAAAAAAACGTGCGTAAAGTACAAGGGAATGTTTTATATTTTTTATGTAGCTCAAAAGTATATTTATTTAAATATATTTTAGCAAATGAGGGAAGGAAACTGTAGAAAATCAGCGGGCTATTTTCTAAAGCTCCATAGTGATCCACCAATGCTATTAAAGCCCATGGGTGGACAGTACCGGAAGTCATCAAGGGGCTGTGTTTGTAAACCTTGAAAGGGTCTATAGGCGAACGCTCTGAGCAGGTAGGCAGTTCATGGCTACAGCCATTGATTGATATGTGGGGTTTAACGTCCCAAAACCACTATATGATTATGAGAGACGCCGTAGTGGAGGGCTCCGGAAATTTCGATCACCTGGGGTTCTTTAACGTGCACCCAAATCTGAGCACACGGGCCTACAACATTTCCGCCTCCATCGGAAATGCAGCCGCCGCAGCCGGAATTCGAACCCGCGCCCTGCGGGTCAGCAGCCGAGTACCTTAGCCACTAGACCACCGTGGCGGGGCATGGCTACAGCCAGGATACGTCTAGTGAGAGAGTGAGACAACGTCGTGACTGCGGCCCGCGGAGCTGTGCCAAATCTCGCCACTTTTATTCTCTCCGGGTCAGAGCTCAGCGGCTGCCAGCGTCCCACGCACCAGGCGCCTGAACCCGTTCTGTATCTGACTATACCTCGTGGCTCGCACATCACAAGCCACGCGGCGCTCCTCTTCTTTTGCGCGGCAAAGACTGGCGCGACGCTGCATGAACGGAAGAACGCAGGTAAACAATAACGGTCCGCATTCACAGAAATGTTTTACGGTGGGATTTTCCGTGAGAGAAAAGTTAAGCCATTACTGTCGCGAGGCTGAAGCAACGTCCAAACTAGTGCACATGCAGAAGTGGCACAGCAAGCATACAAGAGGTTACACATATAAACACGGTCCGACCAACCACTATAGCCAATGAGTCTACTGCCATAGGTTTCTCGCCTCGACAGTACCATCAACGACAGCGCCGGACCACTCAAAAAGAGCACTGAAGACAAAGGGCTTGCCAATTGAGTCCAAGCTTGTTGCGTGAGTCAGAAGCATGAATGATAAGCCTACTTTCCACTCAATGACATTGACATCGATATTGCGCAAGACAGATATCGACAGCGCACAAGTCCCATGGCGTAGTCATGTGCTTCAGAAATGACCTTACGAGCAATTCAAGATAGCCTGTACAAGGAAGCTCAGCGACAGGAAGCGCAATTTTTGCACTTTTATGTGGCAATAAGGCACGTCACAGGCCTTTTGGCCCCATTGTCCTCAGGTCGAGTATTTCAAAAGACAGCATCCGAAACTGCTGACGAGTAATCGCGCAGCACTCTCGTAGGTGCGCCAGCGTTCCTCCGTACTCTGGAATTTCGCAGCACGAAACAAGCGTTTCTTTTTGTTAGAAAGTCGCTTTAAGTATGTATTGTACCAGCTAGGGGGAGCAAGAGCTCACAGGTAAAGACTTTAAGCGAACAAAAGTGCGAGTAAGTTCGTAGTGTAGGGAACTATGCGAACGACGACGAAGCAGCAAGAAACGGCAAGCCACAGCGTTGGTGCACACGCGCAACCCGAGCTTGCGCTTGTTTTGTATTTTCGGCCTGTTGACGTTCCTTGCTCTTCTGGCGTTCCTTCGCCTTCCAGTAGGTCTATACGTAAATAAACTACGTGACATCTGGTGGAGGTGTGTGGACTTCCGTACAAACCTGGAACTTCGCTCCCGCAAGCTTCCCCCTCTACGTGACACGAACATGGTCACCGAGACGCCTCTCCAGGTGGGACCTTCGACCGTCCACGTCACTTGGGGCGCCGTGTATACTCAACGGGACCCTCCTATCTTCACGGGCTCCACTGAGTCGGACGTCGAAGATTGGTTGGCGAGGTACGACAAAGTCGGCGCAAGTAACAAATGGAACGACCCAAGTAAGCTGGGCTACGTCACGTTCTACCTTGCGGACACCGCGCAACGGTGGTTTAATAACCACGCAGCTGACATTCCTACGTGGTCTGCATTCAAGACTGCTATTACGGACGTCTTTGGACGACCTGCGGCACGCAAGCTTCAAGCCGAGCACCGTTTACGTCACCGTGCGCAGCAACCAGGCGAGACCTACATGGGCTACATTGAAGATGTGTTGCATCTATGCAATCGGGTCAACTCTACCATGCCTGAGGAAGAAAAAATCAGGCACATTTTGAAAAGCATTGACGACGGCGCCTTTCAGATGTTGCTCGCGAGAAATCCCCCCACAATTGCTGTGCTCGTTTCTCTCTGTCAGAGCTTCGATGAGTTGCGTAGGCAGCGCGCAATTGCTCGTCAAGCCCTCACGACGCCAGACACGCTCGCAAGCTTGCACCCAGCTGCCCATCCTACCGATCAGCAGCCACTGCTTTCGACAATCAAGGACTTCGTCCGCGAAGAGGTAGCGCGCCAGCTGTCACTGCTGCCACTGACACATCAGTCCGTGCAAGCTTTGGCACCGGACCTCCAACACGCCATTTGAACCCAAGTCGCTGAGGCCCTTCCACCGATGCATCAGCAACCACCTGTCACTACGCCGCTCACGTACGCCGCCGTCGCTGCTCGGCCTACGCAACAGCGTATGCCGTATGCTCAACCTGCCACGCCGCCCTATGTCGTGCCTACTAGTCCAATTGCTGCGCCGTATCCCTACGCGAGATCTTCAGCTCCATTTTACCGTCGAGCAGACGCTTCGAGGACGTCGGATAATAGGCCCATCTGTTTCGCCTGTGGTATCGCTGTACACGTCGCCCGCCACTGTCGCCGAGATCCCCCTCCAGTTGACACCGTGGGCAAGGCAATTGCGTCGTCGTCTAGGACGCCATCAAGGTACACCACTGACGGTCATCGACCCTTCGCAAACCATCGGTCACCATCACCCCGACGACGCTCCCTGTCACCTATGCGTCGCCGACCTGCTACGGAAGAGGGAAACTGATCGCTGCAGCTCCGGACGCAACAGCTGCAAACCATTCGAACTACTTAAGGCCTCCATCTTTCTCGCCGCAAAACGTTATCGACGTCAATGTTGAGGGGACCGCCACACAAGCGCTTATCGACACAGGAGCCGCCGTTTCCATAATCTGTGAGACCTTATGCCGCAAGTTGAAAAAGGTGACGACGCCTCTTTCGGGCCTGATGCTCCGCACGGCCAACTCGCAGTGCATAGAACCTACAGCTGTGTGCACTGCACGTGTCATTATTCAAGGTGAACTTTATGCCATTGAATTTTTTGTGCTGGCATCATGCTCCCACGAAGTCATTCTTGGATGGGACTTTCTTTCGCGTCATCGGGCCATCATAGATTGCTCACGTGCAGAAGTTACCCTTACACCGCTTCCAAGCTCTTGTTTGGTAGATTCTCTTTCTGAAGCTTACAAACTTGTCGTTGTTGCAGACACAGAAATAGCACCGAGAACATCCACCCTTGTAGCCCTGACCTGTACGGCCACTCCTGCCGGAACTGTTTTGTTCACTCCGTCTGACGTATCTACCCGCCGCAGTAGCCTACACCTGCCCTTTGCCATACTCACCGTGGAATCCGGTGCTACCGCCATACTCGTTGCGAACTCGCTATCGTCGCCAGTTACCTTACTTCGCGGATAATGTTTGGGTAACATACAAGACGTTGACCTCTTGCGCCCTCTGGAGTTTGCCGAACAACCACCTCACCTCCAGCTCAATGCTATGGCGCCACCTATGGCCACACTGCCCATGCCAGATTCATTCCAGCCCTCTGTTGCCGCTGAGCTATTGCCGACACAAAGACGCGAACTCTTGTCCCTTCTTCGAAAGTTCCGTTCTGTGTTCGATTGCGCTCAACCATCTTTGGGTCGCACAGCGAATATCACGCACCACATTGACACCGGTACTCATGCTCCCTTACGCCAACGACCATATCGAGTTTCAGCGGAAGAGCGCCGTATTATCAACGAACAAGTCGACGATATGCTCAAGCGTGGTGTCATCCAGCCATCGCAGAGCCCTTGGTCGTTCCCTGTTGTACTTGTGCACAAAAAGGATGGGTCTATCCGATTTTGTGTAGACTACCGCCGGCTAAATAAGATAACTCTGAAGGATGTGTACCTATTGCCACGCATCGACGATGCTCTCAATTGCTTACAAGGAGCAGAATTTTTCTCCTCTTTAGATTTACGCTCAGGATATTGGTAAGTTCGAATGGCTGATCCTGACCGATCGAAGACTGCATTTGTAACACCTGATGGGCTGTGTGAGTTTAACGTCATGCCGTTTGAACTATGCAACGCTTCAGCTACCTTCGAACGGATGATGGACACCATCCTTCGCGGCTACACGTGGAACACGTGCCTCTGCTACCTAGACGACATCGTCGTTTTTTCTCGCGACTTTTCGACTCACCTTGTTCATCTTCGTGCTATTCTCACGTGTCTCACCTCTGCTGGCCTTCAACTTAACATCAAGAAGTGCCATTTTGCCACACGTCAGCTCACTATACTGGGTCACGTCGTCTGCAAAGAGGGTGTTCTTCCGGATCCGGCGAAACTCCGCGCCGTGGCCGACTACCCGAAGCCCAATTCCATCAAGACGCTTCGAAGTTTTATCGGCCTGTGCTCATACTTTCGTCGATTTGTGCGGAACTTCTATTCCATCATTGCGCCTCTTACCAACCTGTTTACAACTCCCAAAGGCATTTCTGCTTGGTCAAAAGAGTGCGATGAATCCTTCACCGCGCTTCGGCGGTTATTATCATCACCTCCAATACTACGTCATTTTGACCCCGATGCGCCTACGCAGGTCCACACCGACGCCAGTGGTGTCGGTCTTGGTGCTGTATTGGCTCAACGAAAACCAGGATACCAAGAATACGTGGTCGCTTACGCGAGTCGAACCCTCAAGAAAGCCGAGTGCAATTATTCCGTCACGGAAAAAGAGTGCCTCGCAATTGTCTGGGCTTTGACGAAGTTCCGCTCATACCTTTATGGCCGCCCTTTCGAAGTCGTTACGGACCACCACGCTCTATGCTGGCTATCATCGCTCAAAGACCCGTCGGGGCGCCTTGGTCGTTGGGCGCTTCGCCTACAGGAATACGACAACGTGTTGTATACCGATCCGGCTGCAAGCACTCCGACGCTGATGCGCTATCCCGCTCGCCGCTACCGGCTGACCCAACCTCCTCGTCACCTTCTTCAGTTGCCATAACACCAATCTACTTCACAGACATGGCATCGGAACAACGCAAATATGTGTGGATTTCCCAACTCCTCGCCTTTCTGACTGATCCGTCAGCTAATTTGGTCTCAAGAACTATCCGCCGTCAAGCCACACATTTCGCTATTCGAGACGACCTCCTCTATCGGCGGAATTGCACGTCTGAAGGTCGGTGGTGGCTGTTAGTAATACCCAACCATATGCGTTCGGAAATCTGTACAGTTTTCCACAACGACCCGCAAAGCGCTCACGCCGGTGCTCTCAAAACGTACAACCGTCTACGTGAGCGGTACTACTGACGCGGCATGTACACATTTGTTCGCAAGTACGTACGTGCTTGTACTGCATGCCAGCGACGTAAAGCCCCACCTCAACGCCCTGCCTGTACACTTCAGCCTCTGCCTTGTCCAGCGCGTCCATTTGACCGCGTCGGTATCGACTTATACGGACCACTTCCCATGTCGTCTTCTGGAAATAGGTGGATAATTGTCGGCGTGGACCACCTCACGCGTTACGCGGAGACGGCAGCACTACCCACTGCAACCGCGAGGGAAGTTGCGTTTTTCATCTTGCGCAACTTCGTTCTTCGCCATGGTGCTCCCCGCGAACTTTTGAGCGACCGGGGGCGTGTTTTCTTGTCTGACGCCATTCAAGCCTTGCTCGCTAGCCAGTGCAACATGGTTCATCGCATGACGACAGCATATCACCCGCAAACAAATGGCCTCACAAAACAATTTAATCGCACGCTCGGTGATATGTTGACGATGTACACAGCTTCAGACCAGACCGACTGGGACACTGTCCTTCCATTCGTCACGTATGCGTATAACACCGCTACGCACGCGACAACAGGGTTTTCCCCTTTCTTTCTGTTGTACGGACGCGAACCATCGTGCACGCTGGACACTATCCTCCTATACACGCCCGACTCCTCTGAGTATACTGCAATTTCTGATGTTGCCAGGTACGCAGAAGATTGCAGACGATTGGCCCGTTCACTTACAACCGAGGACCAAGGCCACCAGAAGCTACGGCATGACACCGACCGACATCTCTCTACTTTCACGACTGGTGCTCTTGTTTGGCTCTGGATTCCACCGAGTACTCATGGACTTTCCTCAAAATTACTGGCATGAAACCGCGGGCCCTACCGCATTCTCGCCCGTACGTCACCAGGCAATTATGAGATTGAGCCTTTGACACAGTCTCATGAATTACGCCATCGTGGCCGAGAAATTGTGCATGTGAGTCACCTGAAGCCGTATTACGACACCGCTATTGTGACTACGCCTTAAGTCGCCAGGTTGGCTACGCTATTCACCGGGGGCCAATGTAGGAAACTATGCGAACGACGACGAAGAAGCAAGAAACGGCAAGCCACAGCGTTGGTGCACACGCGCTACCCGAGCTTGCGCTTGTTTTGTATTTTCGGCCTGTTGACATTCCTTGCTCTTCTGGCGTTCCTTGGCCTTCCAGTAGGTCTATACGTAAATAAACTACGTCACAGTAGATTTTGTTAACAAACAGATCTCAGCTTTCCTGCACGGTTCTATTATCAAAGTCATGTAGAAGCGTCGTAAAATAGAGAGAGTTCATGGTTCATTGCCTCAAAGTTTGCAGCATTTGCAGTTATAGATAACCTTGCGTTTCTTAGTAGCAGTTGGCATGCTGTTACGTATGTAAAAATGTAGCAGACAGTGATCGCTGAGACCAGGAAGTGAGTTTAGTGCATGAATGTTCTCGGACATTGTTGTAAGAATCAAGTCAAGAATGTGCGGTGAAGAACTGGTGACGCGAGTTGGGTTATTTACCATCTGCGTAAAATTAAACAGGTTGCAAGTATCAAGAAAGCATTGGCCATTTGAAGAAAATGGTACGACGTCTGCTAACGATGACGCCCACATTATGGTAGGATACTTGAAGTCGCCGAGAATAGTTATCGAAGAAAATGGGTACCGCATTGTAATTTCATTAATGTTATCGTGAAACTCCTGAACAAAGCTGATGTCTGTATCTGGAGGGCGGTAACATACACTAAGAACAAGCGTTTTATTATTCACAAGGAACCCGCACCATATTACTTGCATTGTAGACGTCACGTTTAAAAGAAAGGACTTGAAACGCTTCGAAATGGCAAGCAAAGTAGCAAAGTACCACCACCTTGTCTTCCATCTCTATCGCGGCGGTAAATGTTCAATGATTTGGAAATAGTAAAACATTTGTTATCGAAAACATGAGCATTCAACCAAGTTTCGGGCACAGCAATCACGTCGGCTTCACGAGAATTGACAATAGCGTCAAACGCGTCACGCTTTCCCATTATACTACGGATGTTCGTGTAGAGCACCGAAATAGGACGGGATACGATACTGCCACTTCCCCTTGTTGACTGTTATGAGGAGGCATTAGATGTCCGCGCACGTGACAAAAGTGCGGCATCAGGCAATGAACGTGCGTGAAGGTCATGGCTGTGATTGGAAGTTGAGTGCGCCCCATTTTCGATGCGGAATCCGCTACCATTACTGCGAGAATGCGCAATAGTCACACGAACAATGCCCGCGGAAGCATCACAAGAATAGTTTCTGTGGTTAACAACGAGCTTGTCGTAACGATGCTGAACAGTGGGTTGGCCAGGCAATGATTTTGCATAATTGTGCAGCATCTTGCGCGCTGTTCTTGTAGCCTGACAGTAGTCCTCCGATACAGAGAAGTTATGACTTCTCAACTTAGATCGACGTGCCAGCACAAGTTCTTTTGCTTTAAGGCTTGCAAATTTTACTATCACTGGTCGAATTTTCTCGCATATATATGGACCACCTAAACGATGGGCCTTTTCTACTGCACTCGGGTCAAACTCGGTGCCTAGGCTACTAGAGAACAAGTTGGTAAGTGCCTCTTCCTTAGCTTGCCAGGTCTCATTTTTATCAGGCATACCAAAAAACACTAAGTTGCACCTTCGGGCTCTGTCCTCGACGGTCGTTTAGACGGGACACCAACGCGTCATTTGTTTGAGTGATGCTGCCGATAGCTTCATTCATGACCTTCAATTCCTTCTCAATGTCAGCAACCGAGTTAGTCCGCAGTTCAACCGTCGAAAGCCGCCTTTCAATCTCGCATAATTTGCTCGCCACAAGTGGCTGGTTGGCCTTCACCTCGTCGATTGCCTTTGCCAAATTGGACTGCTCAACGGCAGATGAATCACAGCGGGCACTTATCTTAGAAAGCATTGCCATGACGTCTTTATGACACGCATCAGAAGAAGCTGTGTTGTTCTCTACATCATCTAGTGTCCCAGGGGTCTTTTTTGGAGGCCCTGGGTTTACTTCAACGTCACCGCAGCACAAGAGTAGCGAGAAAAGGGCGTTCGTGCACTCTCGCGACAAGACGTACAACGCCTGTGGGCGTGGAAGCAGCAGTAAACAACGGTTACTTGTCTTCTTAGCATGTAATGAATAGGTTTCACCAACCTGTATAACGTGAAAGCGAAGCTCATAAGCCATTGCCACAGTGGTGCTGCCTCCACGCCCACTAAACCACTGACGCCCACTGTTGCCGCTTTTGTTGCATGATAAGAACGATGTCTCCGACGATGACGATGTCCCGAATGGCCTGGAAGGCTCAGGTGTGTCAACGCCGACACTCGGATCCGTAGAAAAGCCGCAGTCTTCTGGAAACTGCAGCTGTTTGGCAGGGGTGTCAACCGGCCTTCAGGAGTGAACCATAAGCGGCAGCCAGACCCAGACGACCTGTATAACGTGAAAGCGAAGCTCGTAAGCCATTGCTACAGCGGTGCTGCCTCCACGCCCCCTAAACCACTGATGTCCGCTGTTGCCGCTTTTGTTGCTTGATAAGAACGATGTCTCTGATGATGACGATGTCCCGAATGGCCTGAAAGGCTCAGGTGTGTCAACGCAGGCACTCGGATCCGTAGAAAAGCCGCAGTCTTCTGGAAACTGCAGCTGTTTGGCAGGGGTGTCAACCGGCCTTCAGGAGTGAACCATAAGTGGCAGCCAGACCAAGACGACCTGTATAACGTGAAAGCGAAGCTCGTAAGCCATTGCCACAGCGGTGCTGCCTCCACGCCCACTAAACCACTGATGTCCACTGTTGCCACTTTTGTTGCTTGATAAGAACGATGTCTCTGACGATGACGATGTCCCGAATGGCCTGGAAGGCTCAGGTGTGTCAACGCAGGCACTCGGATCCGTAGAAAAGCCACAGTCTTCTGGAAACTGCAGCTGTTTGGCAGGGGTGTCAACCGGCCTTTAGGAGTGAACCATAAGCGGCAGCCAGACCAAGACGACCTGTATAACGTGAAAGCGAAGCTCGTAAGCCATTGCCACAGCGGTGCTGCCTCCACGCCCACTAAACCACTGATGTCCGCTGTTGCCGCTTTTGTTGCTTGATAAGAACGATGTCTCTGACAATGACGATGTCCCGAATGGCCTGGGAGGCTCTGCGCCGCGCTGCGCCACCACTGCTGCTTTCCTAAAACACTAGCTTTCCTATAAAAAACACGCAAAAGAAGCAGTACTCGTGAATTCACTCGCTGCCGGCAGAGAACACCTACCACTCCGCCGGCACCCCTTCCAACATAACATAGATGAATGTGGCTCCAGAAGTCTGAGTAGGGATCACAAACGTATCAAGCTAGTTTTGGAAGAGCAATGAAAGTGGGAAGAAGACAAGATTAGCAACTACAGGGAAAGTTTTATTCAGAAAAGCAAATAGAAACTTAGTAGCTATTAAATAAATTGAGAAAGTAATCGCTGAGGATAATAAACTGGTGTGGATGTACACGAATCTAATTAGACTGTTTGAGCTAGAGCTTGTTAAAGCACGTGACAAGTCATCCCGGAAAAGGAGACACAAACCCAAGAGTTGGTGGGATGAGGAAGTTAAGAGAGCCATAGCAAAACGTTAGGAAGCCTTTAGGAAACACAGACGTGCTCAGCAGCGGAGTGAACGAACAGGTGATGTTGAAAGAAAATGGGACAACTTTTTAAACTGTGGAAGGGAAAGATCCTTTCTGACCAATGAAAAAACTAAAAGGGGGCTCAGTGGCTGGCAGAAGTACATAAAAAGGATAGAAAGGCAGCTACAAAATTTTGGGACCATCTAAACTCCCTAAGAAATCAGACAAGCCTAGAGCAGGGGTTTATAACTACAGCTCAAGGTGTTAGGCTAGAAGGGGACGAAACTATTGAATATATAAGAACAAGGGTGACAGAAAAATTTCAATAAAGAAGTGCCCTATGCACCTTAATAGACAAGGATAGATCAAGTGGCGCAGTTGCTCCATTTTCACAACGAGAGGGAAAGCGCTGAGAAGAGGGTTCCTAGTAGTACATCAACAGGTACGGATGGTATCCCAATTATGCTGATAAAGGCATTGGGTCCCAAGTCTAAGCAGACTTTCAGAGAGGCAACGAGCAAAACAATTGATTGATATGTGGGGTTTAACGTCCCAAAACCACCACATGATTATGAGAGACGCTGTAGTGGAGGGCTCCGGGAATTTCGACCACCTGGGGTTCTTTAACGTGCACCCAAATCTGAGCACACGGGCCTACAACATTTCCGCCTCCATCGGAAATGCAGCCGCCGCAGCCGGGATTCGAACCCGCGACCTGCGGGTCAGCAGCCGAGTACCTTAGCCACTAGACCACCACGGCGGGGCAACGAGCAAAACAATAATCGATGGTTAAGACCCCGAGGGATGGAAACTTAGCAGGATGAGCATGATCTATGAAGGAAAGGTGGACAAAGCTGACATAAACAACTACCACCCTATTACAGTGACATCAATGATCTACAGGCTGACGATGCAGATTATAAAGCAAAGACTGCAGGCATGAATAGCGGATGAGGGGTGGTGGGGGAACTCCAGTATGTGTTTCGGAAACACGGCAGGTTGGAAGACAATCTGTTCTCACTGACGCAGTGCATCAAAATATCAGAAAAAGAACACAGGCCCCTGTGGCTAGCATTTTTGGATACCAAGGGAGCGTACGTTAGCGGGACTTGTGGGGGAGTACTGGACACATTAGGTTTGAAAGATGGGGTCACTAATATTTTAAAGGATATCTATAAAAGTGACAATTTAGTTATAAATTGGGAAAACAGGTATCCAAGCGCGCAAAGATAAAACGGGGGCTTAGGCAGGGGTGTCCTCTATCACACTTGTTAATAATGATGTACCTATACGGATTAGAGGCCAAATTAGAAGGGAGTGGACTTGGCTTCAACCTATCTTTCATGAAACAAGGAAAACTCATGTAACAAACACTACCACCATTGATGTACGCAGATGATATAGTGCCAATGGCCGACAACAAGGAATATTTGCAGAGATTGATGGACATCTGCGGTAATGAGGGTGATAGGTTAAGTTTCAGGTTCAGTTAGGAAGAATAAGCAGTCATGCTTATTAATGATAATGAAGGTAGTAAGCTTAGGATACAGGAGGTCACGCTAGAGATAACAGACAAATACAAATATCTGGGTGTATGGATAAACAACGGGACCGAGTACCTAAGGGAACACGAAATATACGTATGTCTAAAGATAACAGGAATGCAGGGGTGCTGAAAAATAGTGCACTTTGGAATTACAACAGGTATGATGTTTTGAGAGGAATAGGGAAAACTAGGGGTCATGGTTCTTGGTCTGACTTTCGGCAATGCGGTCTTGTGCATGAGATCATAGGTTCAAGCAAGATGAGACGTTAAGCAACGTGGAATAGGTAGGCTTGCATTAGGCGCTCAAGAGATAAGGGCATAGGCAGAATTTTTTTCGGTAGGCGGTCACACCGACCCGGCGGGTGGGGGGAGGCACAATTATCACTTTTCTTCTGTGACGTCACTATCGGTGGTAGTTTAAAGAGTTGATGTACATGGATGTCTGGTCATGAGATTCCCCCTCTCCCCATGCGTGAGGTTGTCAAGAGAGTAAGTAAAAGTACTGTAAAAATTATTGATATGGGGTTTAACGTCGCAAAACCATTATACGAATAAGAGAGACGCCATAGTGGAGGGCTCCAGAAATTTCAACCACCTGGGGTTCCTTACCGTGCACCGGAATATTAGCACATGGGCTTACAGCATTTTCGCCTACATCGAAAATGCAGCCGCCGCAGCCGGGAATCGAACCCGCGACCTGCGGGTCAGCAGCCGAGTACGTTACTAGACCACGGCTGCGGGGCAGTGCTGTAAGAAGTACTGTAAAATACAGTGAACGACAGGTACAGTGATCGTTTTGAGAAACGGGCCCTCATCGCATTATTGAATGGGCTAGTCTTCAAAAACTCATTATGGCGATGACCCACCCGATCGGAGAAAACATGGTTAATCGTTAATCTCTGTTGAGTGTAGATGGCATTGTCCTCGTCAGGGTGAAGTGCGTTTGACAGGTCAAGGACGGTTCCGCTTACAACAAGTAACGAGAGGTATACGCAGCATGTTTTTGTAGATTAATGAATACATTTTGGTATTGCTTACTTTGCTGAGCAAATTTCTTACTGTCGATGTCTGTGACTGCATGCCCATGGGAATTATTTTTGTGTTAATCTCTACATGTCAAGCAGCCCTGACGCAGTGGTAGCTTTTAGTCAACATTTTTTAAAATTTACTGCGCACATCCAAGCATGTTTGCTATACGCAATAAGCATTTTTTAAAGATATGCTGCGCGTTGGCAACATGACTTTTCACATGTTATTTTTCTGGCAGACTTTCAGTCGCACTGTGACTTTTGAACGCAATGAAGTACTGCAATCGTACAGGTTTTATCGTGCAATCTGCAAGAGCAAGGTAATTATTGATGAGAAATCTTCACTTGGTCTCAATCAAAAGTGCACGTGCGACCACATTATACCTACTCACATAAATATAGCTTGTTCGCTACGTATATGTGCTGACACTTTAATACGCGCAAAAACCCGGAGTGTTTTCGTTTTTTTTCGTAGATTTTGTCACTCAGCTCCCTAAAACAATAGCGTTGCGGCAAGGTGTCTTCCGTTGTTTTGCAAGTGCGTAGTTGACATTTGCCTTTACGTCAACAGATGCAGAACTGTACAGAGTATTTCACCACGCAGCATACGCGCATTCATGTTTCCAGCCCTTACACTGGCGCGAACAGGAGCAGCTTCAAAACACACAAAATCTTCAGTGATCGGTTTATCAGTGATGGAGGAATGAACTCCGGAGTTGTTCACATCATGGTGCACCATAATCCATTTCTCAGAACGCGTGAACTCCGATGAGAGCTGCCAGCACATGTAACACGTACGAGTTTACTTGCGCTCTACTGTACACCACCCATTCCTTTTGGTTGTCTGTTTCAGGCACTCTGGTGCGAGTCGCTGAAATTTCACTGTTGTCATCAACTCTTTCGCGTTAATCACGTTTGTGACATTTCATCAAAACGCGACAGAAACTATACCAGCCTTCCATATGGAATAAATCACAAACGTGAGACGTCTCGTGCACAGAGTAAGATACTGGGAGAGCTAGACCTTACCGGCACCTTAAGGGAAGTGGAGGAAATGTATACCCGCAAATCTTTCCGCCAGGCGAAAAACGAGCGCTAGTGTTTAAGGAGGAACTTCACCAGCCGACATGTGGTGTCACTAAAGTTTTCGTTTCTCGCCTTCAGGGTCACTGCCTGAATATTGCTGAGCTCGTTGCTCCCTAGCAATGTGAAGACACCCCCTTGAAATACGCTGCCGACACGTATTGCTTGGTAGTTCGTGTCCTGGGTTGATCAACGCCCTCTTTGAGACTCGATGGTCTCACCGAAACACTGTACGGTATAACACTTGATTATTTCCCGAAAAGCGGCGCTGCTCCCAGTGCAGACTTAACAATTGGCGAAAATGAGAATGCTGATTGTCACAGGCAGGCAGCTTCATCGAAGGGACTTGTCAGTGGCTGGCATGGAAGAGCATGCACTTCAAGCTTTCAGTATTTCTGGCCTTTTCTGGACTATTTAATAGAACACTTCAATGAACGCTTTAAAGTTCATCGGCACACCTTGAAAATGCTTTCTTCGCTTCTATCACAGAACATTCCCGAATCTGCCACTCTTCCCACTGCCGAGAAGTTCGCTGACGTATACTCGAACATTATCTTAACTACGGCATTGCCAGGAGAGTTAGCAGTATATAGAGGCTGCGAAACGAAAGCGAGAGAAGCGAGAAACGCTTAGCATGTCTACGATGCAAGCGGTTGCCAATTGCCCAGAGGTATTCTTCCCAAACGTGCACCATCTTTTAAGGTTTTCGCCAACTCTGCCGGTGAGCTCAGCTGAAGAAGAACACTTTTTTTTTTCATCGCTGTGGTGCCTAAAGTTGTACCTGAGAGCTACAACAACAAATGAAAGATTGTTATGCATCGCTCTCTGAACATCCACCGTGAAATAGAAGTCCACCCGGACGACATTCTTTCGATTCTTTACCGGAAACGTAGACGGCTTCAGTTGAATGTGTGTGTAGTATCAACCATAAGCGCCTGCTAAAAATCAAGGAAGAAAGTTAACTGAATTTATTATTTGATTGAGATTTCCACAAACACAGTAAAAACAAAGTTGTTAATGATCAATTGATAGGGTTTAACATCCGAAAACCACTATACGATTACGAGAGATGTCGTATTCGGCTACTCCGGAAATTTGACCACTTTGATTCTTTAACGTGTACCTAAATCAAAATGCACGGGCCTCAAGCATTTTCGTCTACATCAAAGATACGACATGGATTCGATCCCACTACCTGCGGGTCAGCAATAGCCACTGGATTACCCTGGCGGGTAGTAAAAAATATGGTTTTGGTAAAATCAGTATGTGGTATACTTTTCGTCTGGCTGTAAAGAAGCAAGTTCAGTTGTATGAGACATAATGCTGAAAATCACTTTGACAGCATGGCAGAGATCTTCCGTTCTCCCTCGTTGTCTATTTCTTGCTTTTCGGTGGCACGTTTCACTTGAAGACGTGGTTCGCGGATACGAAAGGTGTGAACGGCAAGGCAACAACCCAAGTTTCATGAAAAAAACTGTCGTAAAGATTGGGTAACATATGTGGCATATAATAGGACATCTAATGGGCAAGATAACGTTCGTGTCAATTTAGAAAGATAGTAAACAGTATTGCGCTGTGTCATGTACCTGTTTGCTGCGTGAAAAAATGCTTGCACAAAGTTTATTTGATTTTTTGTGAAAACTATGCCTATTATATATATTGTTCTTAATTTTACATGATAACTTATCCACTCATGCTTTTTCATTCTGTTAAATTTCTCTTGCATTATGTCGCTTTTTGCAGAAATCGCTCGATGTGCCCTTCGATCTATAGTAATGTCAATGTGAATGGACGAACAGATGAAGCGAATCAATACAAATAGTTTTATATTGTCGTATATTTTTCAGCTTTATGTTCCTTATTCTTGCGCTGTTTGCCACAGTGCTGAACAATAAAGCTTGTGCTCACTACAGCTGCCCACACTGCATTTCTCATTACGCTGTTTTAGGTTTATGACCACCATATTTTTATTAGCATAAGCTACATGATGCGTATTTAAGTAGGTCTTTCTAAGGCTCTGATTGGCCTGCACGTTTGCCTGTGTTGCACCTTCGCCACTAGACAACACTTCGGAGTGCCTTTAGCCGTTAGGGCATAGTAAAGATACGTATAAATATATTGTACACGCGCATACAAGCCAAGTTAGGTGTTTGAACCGAATAGTTTGTCGCACGCATGTGTGTGTGTGTGTGTGTGTGTGTGTGTGTGTGTGTGTGTTTAGATGTTAGCAGAACGTGCGAAAGTTCGATGGAAATGTCATTCTATTGCTCGAGTTTATCTTAGCACACGTACGAAGGGTCACCTTGTAATATGCCGTAACGTTGCTTATCAGACCTTGCAAATGTGTGTGGCTTCTTCTTAAAACGAACCTCCCACAATTGACAATTATTGCAGTGATCGACTATGGCGAGATCTGTTTCAGCGGGTGCAAGCATGATCACCGCTTAAGCATTAGTCCCATCGTCGAGCAAACTTAAAAAAACTCACGGCTGAGATTCCTGCCGAAAATCTCACAGATACACCGCGACACAATTTTTCCATATGCAGACATAATTCATTGTTAAAGCACCAAGGAATGATATTGTTATCGCTTAGTTTGTAAATCATGTCAGCGTGAAGTGAACAAACAAACAAAAAAACAAAAATAAGTTGGGTAAGGTGTGTGTGTGTGGGGGGGGGGGGTGTTGGACAAAAAACTTCGGGAAAAGCTTAAACCTCCCCAACCCACCAATCCCCCCCCCCCCTAGCTACGCCACTGTGACAGGAATACACCAAAGCAGGGAGTACAAGGTGATATGGGATGGACATTATTCGAGGGCAGAGAAGCTAGCAGGAAGATAAAATTTGAGAAGCGATTGAGAGAAATGGGGAAGGAGCGTTGGGCTAGGAAGCTTTTCAGCTGCCTAATTGTACACGAGGAATGTTGATACAAAATGGAGGAAGCCAACTAGAAAATTTACGGACAAGTGCTTATAAAAAAGCAGTGGGCCAAACCAAAAAGAACTATCGTTTAAGAAGCAGGTGAATGAAATGGAGACCGATATGTTAAGAATTGGAATGATTAAGAAGTCCGCACTAGAGATCTATCGAACTTTTAAGGAGGAAATTACAGAGGAAAGGATCTATGATAATACTCGGGGTAGTTCTCTGCTGTTTGAGGCCAGGACGGGAATATTGCGAACCAAGACTTATCGGGCCAAATACGAAGTGGCAGACACGGTATGCAGTGAGTGTGGAGAGGAGGAAGAAACTGTCGAACACCTGATAATGTTCTGTAAAGGGTTTCACCCTATAGTTCAGGATGATGGCGCAGACTTTTTTCCAAAGCACTGGGGTTCAGGGGCAGCGAGGGCAAAATAGACTAAGCGGGTAGAAATAACCAGAAGGAGGTTATCTGATGGGTGGCTAAAATCAAGGTACGAGTGAAAATTAAATCCTTCATTTCAAAGTACCAGTCCACCTTCACTATTTAAAGGAGAAAAAAAAGTAAATCTAACTGTTGGTTAACTAAGTATTACGGCTAGGTGGCGTTAGCCGCCGCCCGATCTAAAGGGTACAGCCATATCAATCCATCCATCCATCATGGGCTTCCCGCGCTCGGAAGCACGCGGAAAGCGAGGGGCGTCTGCTACGCGCGGTAGTTTTTACGTTGTATTTGCACGTATGGCACTTTAAGTACGCTCAACTTTAATAATGAGGCGTGGAATGGAGCTAGTTCATTGTTAAGAGTTGTGTTAGTGCCTGGGGCAGCAGGGGAACGCAAAAACTGATCTTTGAAATGGCATCAACGTGGTCATGTTCTGGTGCTAGAGTTCGAGTACGCAAATGTGGTAGCTGTGCGTGCGCAAAAACGCATAACATGAAAGGAAAGAACGAAAACAACCCGAATAGCACGGGCAAGCGAATAATAACACCATTCTTGCAAGAAATGCGAGTAATGAATGAAGTAAATTACTTTTTCAGTCAGCTGAAATACTTGCGTGCAGTGACCGCTTGGCTTGACGTTATGGGCTTTTTAGTCACTGTCGCCGGTGGTTCGCGGCCACATACACATGTTCTAAGAGATAACTTGCTAGCCTTGACTACTACTCTTTAAGAACAGAGAACAGCTAGAAGAGAACATGGCCGCACCACTGCATTATCTTCTAACTTATTTCGTTTTAGACATAGCATACAGCAACAAAGTTTGCCATGCATCAAGAGTGTTTTCAATTCAGACATTCGAAAGAAGAACAGTGTCAGAATAACACATTTTATTCCATGTTTATACAATAAACACGTAATATGGAAAAGTGCCTTAAATATATATCCGTACAATAGCAGCACTCTCGCTGTGCAAATTAACTTACTGTATACGCCGAGAAACTACCGATGTAAAGATGTTCCGTCCCTTTAAGGAATCGTTGGTATACGTATTTCCCACATGCCCTAGCCTGACAAAATGTTTCATGCAATAACATATATTTTAAACAGGTATAGCAACTTTATGTTTCGGTGTGATCTGGGGGTCACTTACGCGTCGGGATTGTCCTTATCTAGAGGAATCGCATCCGCATAGAATTTTAGAATGAGGTAAAACATGAAAAAAATATTCTCTTGTCTCGTATTAGTCATCTGTTCTCATAACTCCAACCAATAAATATTGATATCAATGTATATTTACGAAGCCTGAAACATCAAGTATACGAAATAAAGCCCTAAAAGTATTTACACGTGAAAATTCGTCGAGTGCTACGCTTTTATAACACACGGCGAAAGCCGCGTCAGTAGTTCATGCCTCACGTACGCTTGTTTTCTGACATTCGCTCGTAACATGAAGCTCATTTATTTGATTTGTCTTGTTTCTCTGCATACCTAATATTTTTTCTACAAATTTTACGAATGCGCTCACTTCTTCAAAATCTATGAGTAAGTTAAACGAGATAGGTGATGACCACGTTTCCTTCATACAGTGGAGATAAATCACACCACTCGTCATATTTTAAGATGAAAGCATTACATTCTTTACGAAACGCGCAAATTGACTGTCAGTGTCCCACCTCGGCGGTGACAGCACGCACGAGCATAGGCATGCAAACACGGTTACATGGTTCCCCGTCAGGGAGAGGGGGTGAAGATTCATCGCAGCGTTCCCCATACCTATTATGTCAACGTTTGGGGCTGACTTTGAGCCCGCAACCCACGTGTCACTTAGGAGTCTAGATAGCCCCCCCCCCCCCTCGTCCGCGAGCACGCCTGTGTGTACGAGTGATGCAAAAACAAAAAATTTGACATCACCATGATATAAACGATGCCAAAGCTTGTGACGCCATCACATCGCCTCATTATGGCATCATCGCTTTACTCTATCTCTGTGATCGGCCAATCAATCACGGATGCAGTGCAAATAAAACAAAGTGGGGTGCAGAAGCTTGAATTAAATTACTTAAGACCCTGCGAGTATTGCAAAACCACGTTCGAAGCAGAAAACTCTCAGGAAGGGGGGGGGGGGGTAAACTAAATTTAACGATGGAAGAAAAAACAACGTGTATTTCCCATCAAGCTGTCTTAGGAGACAGCACAATTAAGGACCTTGCGAGTTGTTATTGTTAATAGTGGTGTAAAAAGTAAACATGTCGAGGTATTGATCTCGTCACCAATTAGTCATGTTAGTGATACTATGGTGCCGATCACAAACCAATTGAACGAGACGATAGACTTACGCCAATCACATGTAGTCTTTTTTTTAGTACCGTGCCCACACCGACGGGCACATACCGCTTCGTATGAGCTATTTAAGACTTTGAACTATCCTAGAAAACAGGATAGGGCAGGAGGACGACTAAGGAAAGAAATTTAACTCACATAATAAAAGAGATCTCAAATGCATTAGCATGAGCTATAGCCACTTACTGCGCACACACCTGCTGTATTCTAGTGGTTATTTATTTGATTTCTAGCTCATGATCTTCTGTAGCACGTGTACATTCGTCATTCCTCACGTCACTAAATTAGGCCCCCTTCGCTCATGATAAGTTGCGTCTAGAAAGCGTTCCTCAGATGGCCGAGTATGTGAGTACCATTGCGGTGATATACCAGCTAGACGTCAAACAGACAAGATATCCCTTTCGCACCACACAAACACCTCCTAAGCGTGGTTAGTCAATGCAGTATTACGTTGCAGGCACATAGTATTCAAGGAGATGCATGAAAAAGAAGAAAACGAGCCTCTGCTGCGCTGCTGTTACTGTTCGTCTGTGGTTTTTATTCAAATTTCCTCGTACTGTCGCCTCCGTGGCGGGTGCGATGGCGACAGCAAGGACGGATGCTCCGCCGCCTCTTCCGCCAAGACCACCAAGACCTGCAAGCGTCAAGACCTGCAAGCGTCAAATAGGACTGGTGCGCTAGAGCATCTGAACATGGTGCTACGAAGGTCATCGAGCTGCTCTGATGGGGATGACATGGAATCTGACGATGGATATGCTGAGGCCATGAACCGCCCCTTGAATAGGTAGCTTCGCAGGACTTCAAGCGTGAGTTAGCTCACTCACAATGCATCGTCCTCTCCGCAAACGTGCACGATTGCTTACGTCTCTATCACTACTACAGGCAACCTGAATTCCCTGAATAGACAAGCTCGATCTCTCGGTCTATTTTGGAAGGATAGCTCCAGAACAAATAAAATAGGTCTGCATTAATCCCAGATTGGACATATTCGCTGTCGACATTTCTACACGAGCGAACCTCAATGCATTGAAGGCTGTGACTCAGATGGGCAACATACCTGTGTGCTCATTCATTATAAATGGAGGCCGCACTATTGCTGCTGTGATTTCTGATGTGGATAAGGATATCAATAGCAGTGATTTGTTAACGCTGATATCCTCGACTGTCAATATCGCAGACGTAGGCCATTCTGGACAGTCGAAATGTGTGAACATAGTTTTTGAGAAGGACACATTGCCATCGCATGTGAAAGTGGGCTATGTGAGGCATCCCGTCCGCCCGTACGTACTTAGGCCATTACAGTGCCACAAATGTCAAAAACTTGGGCACGTTAGCGCTGTGGGCTTGAACAGGTTGACTTGTACCCGCTGCAGCAGAGATCATGAAGAGTCGTCATGCATGATATCTGCCCTGAAGTGCTCACTACGATGGCCCGCATGAGTCGAGTTCGGAAAATTGCCCTAAAATAAAGACTGAAATGACCGTGCTTTGGAAGATGGTACGAGATTACTCTACGCATATAGAAGCGGCTTCTAAGGTGCACTATCGCCAGAGGCGCTCTCGTAGCCGCAGGAGGAGATCAGCATCGACAAGTGTACGAAAGCCTGTATTGCCTGATGAGTCAGCGAGAGATCTTTTTATACCTGAAGCGGCATCTGAACCTCGATTCACACCTTCTTGAAGAACGTGACGGATAATACATCGTGTCCTTCTCTGCCGCCTCGGAGTGTTGAATTGCAAGGACCAGAAAATCGGTATGAACATGAGACTTCGTCATCGGATGTGCAAATCAAAGCAATGCTTACACAGTTGATCCGTGCTCTGCGAATGCTGCTTGTTGGTGTCAAGGTTGCAGTGCAAATTCTAGACGGACTAGAACCGGTGCTTGGTGCTATCTAAAACCAACAAAAATCATGGCGTCAGCAGCCTCATCGTCGTCACTGAGTGAAAGAATTAGTCGTTCTGTTATATTTCAATGGAACGCTCGAGGGCTACGATGAAACCTTGCAGATTTTATACAGAGAATGCTGAAATATCGATTCCCTGTTGCTGTGATATGTGAGCCGAATATGACTTTACCATTCAGACTGTCTGAATATGAGCAATTCACTTCCCAGACAAGTGCAAACCCTAGCAAAGTTATGCTATTCGTGCGTTGTGACCTCACGTATTCCCATAACCGAATACCTATGTATAGCAGCAATGAGTACGTTTCCATCACGTTGAGGCTAAAAAGACGTACGGTATCGATCATTGGTGGTTACATTTCACCGAGCGGAAGATTTGACGCTGAACACCTGAAACTTGTCATCGACTCGAGTCAAGGACCTCACGACATCACCATCTTGGGGCAGCAGCGTCATAAGTACTCGAGGAAGACAACTACTAGACTTCACAAGCAACAATGGCCTTCATATTCTAAACGACGAATCACCGACATATCTCCATGTCTCAACGTACAGCAGCTGTCTCGACTTAGCTGTCGCTTCTCGGTGCCTTTCAACATCCGCCGCCTGATGCGTAGACGTTGAAACATATGGTAGTCATCACATTTATACTTACATACAACTACGATAGTATACCAGCGTTGCAAGAATTCGAAGGTGATGCACAGATTGGGAGGCTTTTCAAGAAGAGCCAGAAAAGTTTTGTATCTCTATAGTTTCTCCAACAGAAATTGAAGAAAGAATTGCCACAGCAGTACAGAACACTACACGAGTTGTCACATCATCTAATTCCATGAAGCCGGTTCATGTGGTATACGAAGAGCTGCGGGCAGTTCGTCGTCGAGCTAAATGCAAATACAGTCGAACGAAATCAATCACAGACCTGAGTGAGGACCTCTCGTAACGTGCAAAAGAAAATTCAGAGGTACTTAGGAAAGCTTGGCCGCCAAAATTGGAAGTCATCCCCCTGGACCATCGAAAACCACTGTCTAAGATATGGCACACCATACGAGCTCTACCATCTTCTACTCAGCAACTGCGTTCTTTCTGTGCATTGTTCATCATAAGAATAAGAACATGCAGCGAGAAACAGATCGCAGATTAATTTTGTTTGCACCTCTCCGGCTCTGCAACAACTGATGGCTCACTGCTTCGGGCGCACCCCTACGTCAGACGTCCGTCTCGATCATCCTTTCTTGCTGCAAGAGCTTCGTTCGGCTATGTCCACTTCGCAACGTTCTAGTGCACCTGGGCCTGATGAAATCACCTATGCTACCCTGCGCCACCTTGGTCCTCGGGCAACCGAAGAACTGCTGTCTTTGTACAACCTTTCTTGGTCATCTGGAACTATACCGGCACACAGGAAAACTAGCAAGATTGTGGCATTGCTAAAACCCGGCAAGCCTCCCCGTGATATGCTATCCTATATACCTGTAGCACTAGCAAGTTCTGTAGGAAAACTCATAGAACGAATGGTTCTGATACGCTTGGAATGGTTCCTAGAGAAGCAAAGAATATATCCAGACGCCATGACTGGTTTCCGGAAGAGAAGGTCATCAATTGACAGTGTGACTGATTTGGTAACAACCACTGAACATCAGAAACGGCGCCGCCGATTAACGGCTGCAGTATTTCTTGATATCGAAGGTGCATTCGACAATGTTCTGCATGGCGCTATTCTAAATGCTCTTGAAGACTATGGCATTGGTGGCCACATGCATCAATGGATAACCAGCTATCTTCAAGAACGAACTATATTCATGTCTACTGCTGACGGTGACAAAAATAAGCATCCCGTCCACCATGGCGCACGTGCCTCAAGGGAAAGTCCTGAGCCCAACATTATTTAATATCGTACTTGTTGGCCTCGTTAAAAAGCTCGGAGGCAAAATCTCGGTGTCTGTGTACGCAGATGACATTTGCATTTCGACCACGAATCTAACACGTTTGCAAGTACAAAAGAAACTACAACGTGCGGTATTGACAACGTCTGCATACCTCAATACCTGCGGACTGCTACTGTCACCGACGAATAGTGCAACCCTGCCATTCAGCAGAAAATCTATGGCTTGCTAGCTCATAGTGATCGATGGGAACATAATACCTTCGGTAACTCATCACAAGTTCCTCGGAGTTATCGATCGTGATTTGTCTTGATAGAAGCACATCTCATCGCTAAGGAAAAAACTAGACAGCTTTGTCCAGGTCATTTGCTTTATGTCTGAAAAATCACGGGGACCATCAAAATCATCTCTTCTGCAGCTATACCGAGCACTTTTTATTGAATACCTTCGTTACCGTGCTCCTGTTATCTCCCGTGCTCGCACATAGGTTGTACGTACACTTGAAGGAGTTCAGGCGCGTGCCCTAAGAATTTGCGTAGAAATACCTCGATGCACTTCTACATTGGGCACTATTGCAGAAGCGCGTGCTTGTTCAGCTCGTGTTTATCTTCAACACGAACCACTACGAGTACATCTGAGGCTACTGACAAGGCATCGAGACCATCCACTGGCAGGCACTTTAACACACGACCCAATGCTGCATCATGACTCAGAAGCCGTTATGTCGCACCGAGATCTGCTGCCTTCAAATTATGCACCACATGTTATCTCTGACATGCCGCTCTGGACGATTCCTAAGGCGATCGTGTGACTTTCGATCCCAGGAATAACAAAGAAGTCAAAAATACGTGGTCTTAAGCATTTAACTTTGTCGTATATTGGCTATATGTACAGATATATACAGTACGCATTTTTGCAGATGGCTCTTTCACGCAGACCTCCTCAGCAGCAGCTTTCACTGTTCCTCAAGTGGGAATTACTCAACGCTTCAAAATAGCACACCGATCATCTACTGCCACCGAGCTGACCGGCATATGACAAGCTGCGTGCTACATTTTAGAGCAGATTCCAGCCAAATGGATATTATTTTGCGACTCCAAGCTGGCACTTCAGCTAATTAGAAACTACATGAAACAAGACACTGCATACAGTACTCTGGTGTGTGACATAATGAATATGTTGAATGAGGCATTTCAGTCCGGACATACCGTAGCGTTGCAATGAATTCCCAGTAATTGTGGCATAGCTGGGAATGAACAAGCTGATGCAGAAGCGAAAATGACGCACAATAGTGGTGAAGTGATATCAATTCACTTTTCCCGATATGACATCAACGCCTTGCTGTCTAAAGGTATTATAAAGGAGATTTATTGAGCAGAAAGGTTGATGCTCGGAAGGCGATGCACCAGCCGCAATACACCAGTTCGAGCCGCTGCTGCACGCTCAATGCTGCTGCCTCTGCAACGGAGTACTTCCTCTTCTTTACAATGGCCCCGCGGGAAAAAAAGTAGCCATCCTGGCGACTTAGTCATGTGCAGGCGGCGTTGAACCGTGATACTGCTTGAGCCTCTGGACGTGTACAACCTCGTGGTTCCGACGTGGCAAGTCTGACGGTGGTGTAAGAGGCTCAATGAGGTAATTTACTGGCGAAGTTTGTTCGAGAATACGATATGGCCCATCGTACTTTGGCAGAAGTTTGGAAGAGAGCCCAGGTGTGCGATGCGGCACTGACAGCCGCACAAGAGCACCCTGAAGAAAAACGGGAGTTGAGGTCTGGGCATCATGAATTGCTTTTTGCCGGTTTTGGTCATCGCAGGTAAAGCGACGAGCTAACTGGCGACATTCTTCTGCGTGTCTGGCGGCGCCCAAAATCGGTAGGCACTCGGACGCGTCCGGTCGATAGGGCAGAATGGTGTCAATGGTGTGGGAGTGTTGACGGCCGTAGAGGAGGTAAAAAGGGGAGAAGCCTGTTGTCGCCTGCATTGCCGTATTATAGGCGTATGTAATGAATGGGAGAACTGAATCCCAGTTAGAGTGGTCAGGCGTCACATACATAGATAGAATGTCACCGAGAGTACGATTAAAGCGCTCGGTAGCCCCATTGGTTTGAGGGTGGTAAACGGTACATGTGCGATGTACAATAGCACACTCAGCGAGTAATTTTTCAATGACCTCGGACAAGAAGGCGCGGCCATGGTCGCTGATGAGCTCTTGAGGGCCTCTATGACGCAACACAAAATGACGCAGTAGGAAAGTGGCAACCTCCTGTGCTGTAGCCGTTTGGAGAGCAGCGGTCTCAGCTTAGTGCGTTAGGTGGTTGATAGCAGCTATTATCCAACTGTTGCCAGTCGGAGTCGATAGAAGTGGCCCGTAAATATCTATTCAGACCCGTTCGAAGGGTCGGGAAGGGCATAATAAAGGCTGCAGTTCACCGGCGGAGGCGTGTGGTGGAGGTTTTCGGCACTGACATTCGGCACAAGAGCGGACGAAGTTGCGGATGAAAGTATATATACCACGCCAGTAGTAACGATGTCGAAGCCTTTCGTAGGTCTTGAAGACTCCTGCGTGGCCACATTGTGGGTCAGCGTGGAAAGAGGAACAAATCTGCGACCTCAGGGTTCGTAGAACGACGAGCAGCCACTTGCGTCCCTCTGGTGCGTAGTTGCGTCGATAGAGAAGCGTGTCAAGTATCGAGAAGTGTGGAACTTGGCGCCGGAGCGTTCACGTCTTTGGGAGCTCAGAAGTGTCGGAGAGATGATTGAGATGAGACGCAGTCCACAGGTCATTGCGTTGTTCGATAGCAATGGTGTCAAAGTCAAGAGATGACAATGTCGAATCGCAAGCGGAGTCAGCTGTGGCATTCTGGGACAGGGGGGAACGGGAAAGGGCGTCGGCATCAGCATGCTTCCGTCCTGACCGATAAACCACGCGTATGTCATAATCTTGAATTTTCAACGCCCAGCGAGCGAGGCGGCCAGATGGTTCTTTTAACGTCGAAAGCCAGCACAGTGCGTGGTGGTCGGTCACGACGTCAAAAGAACGACCATATAGATATGGGTGAAACTTTCCAAAGACCCACACAATGGCCAAGCACTCCTTTTCTGTGACGCTGTAGTTGCTCTCAGCCTTGGTAAGTGTGCGACTAGCGTATGCCACGACGTATTCCTGATGCTCCGCAGCACAGCGCCCAGGGCTACACCACTGGCGTCGGTGTGGATTTCAGTTGGAGCTTCAGGATAGAAATGGCGTAGAATAGGTGGCGTCGTGAGAAGCCGTCGCAGGGTAGTGAAAGCCTCATTGCAGGCAGGGACCACGATAAGAGGTCTTTACAGTTGCCGAGGAGGTGCGTGAGAGGGGATATAATAGACGCGAAGTTTCGGACGAATCGCCGGAAATACGAACACAAGCCGATGAAACTTCGAAGTTCTTTGATGGTGGCAGGTTTAAGAAACGCCGGAACAGCTCGTAATTTCTCGGGATCCGGGAGGATGCCTTTCTTGGAAACAACGTGGCCCAAAATGTTTAGTGGACGCATGGCAAATTGACATTTTTTGAGGTTTAATTGCAAACCGGCGTTAGTCAAGCAAGTAAGGACGTGCTGAAGGTGACGTAAGTGGGTGTCAAAGTTAGGGGCGAAGACCAAGATATCATCGAGGTAACACAAGCATATCTTCCATTTTAGTCCACGCAGGATGTTGTCCATCATTCGTTCCAACGTTGCAGGTGCATTGCAAAATCCGAAGGACATGACGGTGAATTCATATAAGCCATCTGGCGTGACACAACGAGGAAAAGAACTCGGCACCCTGTAAACTGTCCAAAGCATCATCAATGCGCGGTAGTGGATAGACATCCTCCAGAGTGATCTTGTTCAATCGCCGGAAATCGACACAGACACGAATAGAACCGTGTTTCTTTTTGAGGAGGACCACCGGAGACGCCCATGGGCTCTGTGAAGGTCGAATGACGCCTCTGCGAAGCATGTCGTCTACTTGGTCAGCAATGACGCAGCATTCTGTAGCGGACATGCGATATGGTCGTTGTCGCAGCGGTGAGTGGGACCCAGTGTAGATGTGGTGTTCTACTGCTAAGGCACGGCCGAGAGATGTTTGTGCAACGTCGAAAGAATGGCGGTAGCACTCAAGGATGGTGAGGAGTTGTGAACGCTGCGAAGATGTCAAATCTTCAGCGATGAATGGTTGAAATATGTTTGCTGACTTTGAGTCAGCCGCTGGAACGACAGCCAGTTCACAGACGGAGGTAGAAGGCACCTCATCGGGGACGGATATAGTTCTGGTAGAACTGATTGTCTCGACGTAGCCAAGGCACTCGTGACAAAGCAGGGATAAAGATGATGACCCATGATTATAAATTGGCATTGTGGTAGAGCTTTCTACAAGGTCGAGAGCAGCAAAAGGCAGGGGAGGGCTCTTTGGGCGACGAGTATTGGAGATTGTGTGAAGAAGACCGTCCCGTTGGATATGGCGCTGCATGAAACTGGTACAAACGCAAAAGAGCATGGGGGGATGTAGATGTCATCGTTAACGACAAGTTTAGCGGCAGACTGGGTGTTAACGGACGCTCGGTCATCCAGTGAGCAAAATTCTACCTCAGCCATAGCACAGTCGATAACGGCGTTATGACGCGACAAAGAGTCCCCTCCCAAGATAATAGTGCCACGGGGTCGTTACGTGGCCGAAGACATGAGACTTTGCGTTGGAATTTAAGTGTTTATTTGGGCGAACTTGTGCCCGGTAAACGGAAAGTCCGATGACAGTAGCAGTCTTGGACTGATAGCGGCGAACGGAGCGTCGGCCGTCGATCAACTACTGACAAGCGGTGAAGTGCGTCGGCATTTATACTCTTGCCATGGAATGTTCTAGCGTTATCGCTGGCGGTGGTATAGGTTCCAAAATAATCTGTACAGTTCGCAGAGTGGGCGTGATCTTATCGAAATGATCTGCTAAAGTCCGGAAGCTTCTCAAAAAATGCACGCGCGTTTTGTGCTGAGTATTGTGTAATGTTTTGGGGCGATAAGAAAACTTGAGAAATGGAACGTGGCAATAGTATGGGAGCGCGATGAAAGAACCATAAGCTATATCGTATACAGAACGTCCTAAATTGTCACGCGGGCTGTACATACTGCGGTTGGTTGAACAGGTTGAGCACTGGCTGTGCGAAGCGATAATCCGGAGAAATGCGTCGTAACCTTACGAATTGAGCGGCAAAATCTAGCATCGATAACAGAAACAGCTGCACCGGCATCTACAAGAGCGACACTAGAGATATTTTCGACGAAGACATCAATAACATTGGTAGGTGACAAATGAGGACTTGGGCAAACCGAAACTTGCGCAGTTCTTGCCTCAGGAACTGCGTCGTCTAGTTTTCGTCCTCGTTAGGCGCGGGCTGTCGACGCATTGGAGAAGGCGAGCGGCGGCGTGGAGAGGGCGAGCGAAGACGTCCTGACCGAGGGCTGTGGTCGTCCTGGTAGCGGGCTGGCATTGGAGTCGAGGAACCGTATTGTGCGTTGGAGTCAGGCGGGAAGAAAGGCTCATGGCGGTTTTCATCGGTGATATGCGTCCGGCGGCGGCAATACCTTGCGACGTGTCCGGGGTAGCGACAAGCGTAACATATCGGGCGATTGTCGAGGGTGCGCCACGGGTTGGCGGTGTTAGTGCTGGTCCAGTGAACTTGAGGTTGGGGATAGCTCGCACGAGGCTGGAACGGAGGCGCAGGCGCCTTGCGAGTTGGCATGGCTGCAGCCGCGGCGTAGGTGAGAGGAGCAGCCACAATATTATGCTCGCGAGCAGCTGGTAAGGCCTCGGCGACCTCTCCTTGAATGACGCCACGAAGAGACGACGGTAAAGTGGTGGTGGGTTCTGGTGTGAAGGGCACCAAGGAAAGCTGTCGTGCGGCTTCTCCGCGGACAAATGCTTTTATTTCGGCTATTAGTGACGCTTGGTCATAACCATTGATCACACTAGACAGTGATGCTAAATCGTGCGCTGGAAAACGTCTTGTCAGAGCTCGCTGCTTCCGCAATTCATCGTAGCTTTGGCACTCGTTGATTACATCATTAACAGTGGTCGAGCTTTTCGCCAAGAGCATTTGAAAAGAGTCGTTGTCAATGCCTTTGAAGATGTGCTTACATTTTTCAGCTTCCGTCATTGCGGCATTCACGCGTCTGCACAAATCGACGACGTCTTCTATGTAACTAGTGAAGGTTTCACCCGTTTCTTGTGCACGTGTGCGTAAACGCTGCTCGGCACGAAGTTTTCGAACGGCAGGTCGATCAAAGACTACTACAATCGACGTTTTAAATTGCAGCCACGTTCGGACGTCTGCCTCGTGGTTTCTAAGCCAAAGGCTGGCTACACCCGCGAGGTAGAACGACACGCGTGTCAACTTGTCCGCGTCCGTCCATCTGTTTAAAGCGCTCACCCGTTCGAAAGTCGAGAGCCAATCTTCAACGTCGTTGTCATCGGTCCCGCTGGAGGCTCCCTTTGAGCAACACTGCCTGGACATGTGGCCGGAGGAGATGGAAGCGTCTGCTGATCGGCGTCCGCCATAGCAGAAGGTAGCCGTCGAGAACGGAGTTCCAGGATGGTAGCGGGAAGGTATACAGGGGACGGTACCCAGCACCTCCACCAAATATAAAGGAGATTTATTGAGCAGAAAGGTTGATGCTCGGAAGGCGATGCACCAGCTGCAATCCACGAGCTCGAGCCGCTGCTGCACGCTCGATGCTGCTGCTCGATGCCCTAATCCGTGCACGATTCCGCCGTGCCGGTATTATCATCAGCCGTGATGAAACCATCGCAACAGATGTCCCACTCGCTCTCCCATGTCGAAGTCAACGACGCACTGCCACAAATCGCCACCGGAGTGGTCCTGTTCGGAAGCTTCAGGCTCGGCATCGGGCCCAACGTCGACGAAGTCGGCCTCGCGATAACAGTATCGCACGCATGTAGCTTATGCCTCGATCTAAAGGGTACAGCCACCTCAATCCATCCATCCGGGAGGAGCGTCGGGCTAGGAAGGTTTTTAGCTACTTGTGTTACAGTGTACACTGTACTTGTGTACAAGAGGAATGTCGATACAAAACGGAGGAAGCGAACCGAAAAATTGACGGGTAAATACTTAGAAAACAGCAGGTGGCCAAACCAAAAAGAATTATCGGTTAAGAAGAAGGTGAAGGAAGCTGAGACCGATATGAGGAAAATTGGCATGATTAAGAAGTCCGCACTAGAGATCTATCGAACTTTTAAGCAGAAAATTGCCAAGGAAAGGATCCATGATGATACTCGGGGTAGTTCTCTGCTGTTTGAGGCCAGGACGGGAGTACTGCGAACCAAGACATATCGGGCCAAATACGAAGTGGTAGACACAGTATGCAGTGCGTGTGGAGAGGAAGAAGAAACTGCCGAACACTTGATAATGTTCTGTAAAAGGCTTCACCCCATAGTTCAGGATGATGGCGCAGAGTTTTTCAAAGCAGTGGGGTTTAGGGACCGGGAGGGCAAAATAAACTTTAAGCGGGTAGACTTAACTAGAAGGAGGTTATCTGATTGGTGGCTAATGTCAAGGCAAGAGTGAAAATTAAACTCTTCACTTCAAAGTACGAATCCTCAAACTCACTTTTTAAGGAAAAAAATAAACATAGTTTCTGGTTCATTAGATATTACGTTTGGTGGCGCTAGCCACCGCCCGATCTAAAGGGTACAGCCATATCCATCCATCCATCCTAAAGATCTCAGGAGCGTCTGCATTAGGAGAGTGCGCGCCGAAGCCTGCGAAAGCGTGTAATTGCCCGTTTTTAGCATGTTTATTGCGTTTCTGAGCCTATATCAGTGGACGCGCCTGCTACGCACCATGGTGCCCTAATGAATATGCAGGCATGCCGAAATTCCGGCAATCGATTCACTGTTTCAAAAGCCTGCCGACCCACACACACACACACACACGCACAAAGTCATTCGGAATTTGCACGGATCCGCCTAGCTTCTCACTCAAGCAGCGCTTTGAGCTGTGTTACATCATAAGTGGCTACTAGTGAACTGCAAAAAAAGGAGAAGTATCAAAAATGCGAATAAATGATACGCTTGTTTTGTCGGCAGTCTCTACGTTATATAGAGCACAGTGTTCTTCATATGAGCCTACATTCACTCGATTGTTTCATGAGAAACCCGAGTATAAGTAACGTTGTTACAACATTTATATCGGTGACGACTCAGTTTTATTATGCCAGTTTTGCGGAAGATAACAAATATTGCTTTTTGAAAGGCTTATTACATATTAAAAACATATTAAAACAACACACAAACGTATTAAAAGTGCCAATTATATATATATATATATATATATATATATATATATATATATCCCGTCTGTTAATCTGCGTAAATTCATTGTAACCAGTTTATTTTGCATCGACAGCTTAAATTGTGCTGCTTTCCAAATATTCAATTGACGTAACGCCATTGGAAGCCAGCACATTTATGACGATGTTTTCTTTTATAAGTGTAGTTTTATTATTAAGCGTCAAAAGTGTCGGCAGGCAATGGTGCATGCTGTTTTGAGAAATTTAAAGGAGCACTTACATCAAATTTACTCAAGCCAAGATTTTTGTGTCAGCGAGTAGCTATAGACCCCATAGCAGCGATTCGTGACCTAAAACGCAACTAAGAGATGAAAAACTATCACTTGTATTGAACCTTTTTCTGAAGCTTGTAAGGACTGGGAGGTTCGCTAAAAATAAAGTTTGTGGCTCTATGCGGCGGCTAGACGGGAACATTGTGCAACGTATGCAGTATAGCAAAGCCGGCACGGCGTCAAGCCGAGGCGACGCGTGCTGCGTCTGCCACGGACGCGAGCGTCTGTAGGCTGAGCATAGCTGGGCAGCTAGGTCATAGGCTCGGTGGCTCGGTGCAAAATATTGAGAAGCGTTCGCTGGGCCTCGCGTGCTTCACGACACGTTTCCCGAAAGCTCGCAACACGAATAATTCTTGGTGTGCCGGAGGCAAATCTGGACTCGCCAAGTGGCCATCATCTTCGTTTCTTCGCTAGCCTTGTGCCACTAGTGCAAGCGGCCCACAAATTTTTTTGACGTTTCCAAGATAATTTTTGCGCACAAATTTCAACTACGATTTTTCTTCCCAATGTACTGTGCTGATACTGCGTACGCACGAAGGTGTTCTAAAGTTCCCAGGCCGCGATACCATTGCATTACAAGGGATAGCGGCCTGGAAACTTCTGAAGATCTTTGTACGTGGTCTTGACGTCTATCTTTGTAAGTCAGAGTTTTATGGGTCAGAGCTGTATCACTGGTTTTGTATTGTGCATTGATTAGCTAATCATTCAAAGGGGTTTGTTGGTACACTTATGACGTGCACATATCTTTTTCGTAATTTGACAGCGAAGCATCCACTTATTAACATTTTCAGACCGCGCTGATGCCATGTCGTCCGGCGGTCCAAGCTACGGCAGCTACTGCTTCAACAATGGCAGAACCTACAAGAAGCCTGGGACGAGTTTCTTCCGCATACCACGGGACGGCAGGTGTGTTAAAGCTTTTGTATGGTTTGCATGTCTTTAGGCTTACTGTTCGTACTTGCTCAGTGAGGGTAACAATAAAAGATCACTATTCAAGCACTTCCCCTTTCAGCTGGTAGTTCATTGCCAATGCAGGATGAAAGCATGGATGCAGTATGCTGGACGCGATGATCTCCTTAGTAAGCCGGCCAGCCTATTGTACGCAACGTACAGGGTTTGTAGCGACCATTTTACTGCTCAAAGTTTCATGGACCCTGGGCACACAAGGCTTACAAGAATCTCTGTTCCCAGTGAGCAACCAGCTGCACCATGTAAGTGATTGACTGAAACTCAAATATGTGTAATAGCAGCCACTTGTATTGAATCAGTGGCAAGAGTTAACCGCGAAGATCTTTGTAGCCGGTGGAGAAACCTCACTATTGAAGTAACACTTGGAAAGTCTTAAATTTTGTGAACTATGGGCTATTACCTTCCTAACAGCAGCCTTACATTTCTGTCGTTTTTTGATGCTCTTGACCAGCGCAGCTTGTTTTGAAAGACTTTCAAGGGCTATTTCACGTTATCTTCAAGCCTGAGTGCACATGTACATATACCTTTCATCGGTGAAAGCTGACACTGCTGATAATTCCAAAAATCACAAATTACTTGTTTCCTAGTTGGTGCCTTCTCTTTTCCTCCACGTTCGACCAATTTGCGCATTTGAAAGAGCTGTTTAAGTTTCCCCATGCTACAAGCTTTGTAACTTGTACCAACTGCACATATATGCACGTTCTCCGAGCGTCGCTTCAAATAGTGACTGTGACATGACTGCAGAAGCTGCACTGCAAGGTGCGGATGAGCTTCAGTTTGTGTTATTTTAAGCCTCTTACTGACACATTGTCGTAATTTCATTTCATCAGGACCTGCGGTAGAGGCTTCAAAAAGCGGCTCCCACACATTGAGGTGCCCCGATGAACAGGGTGCGTTCAGTGTCGCGATTTCTTTTTTTTTACCCAAATTGACTGTTGACCAAACCTCTGCAGGTGGCAGCTCCCTTGTAGCTGGTGAAAGAATTTCTGCCGACTTCGTCTTGCCGGAGAAAACCTTAACCAGTCGTTCAACTGTCACAAAAGGAACTTGCGTGACCGGTAAGTTGTATGTTCACTTCAACACCAGAGTGGATTGATATTGGGACTTCCGCAGGCCGCTCGCAAGATTGTTCCGACAGCACTGTCCGAGGCACTGAACAAGCTTCACAAGACCCTCCAGAAGATGTCTCCGCCAACAGCTCCACGTCTGAGTGCCCTAGAGAAAATGGTGACTATGCTTTTATTGCAGCTGTTTTTAATGTGCTATTTTATGTTTAGGACATTCTGAGGAAACTATCCTCAAAAGGACACTACGTGTGCACTTACAAAATGTAAGGGTGGGCTCTCAGTGATTTTCATTTTTTTGTGTATTGTCAACATTGTGAATGGTTTGTTTTAGGTAGCGGAATCGAAAACTTTGCACCACAGAAAGTTGTGCACCTTGGGTCTGAAAGAGCGAGGAAAGTGCTCGTATGGGATTAGTTGTTCTTCGCTTTTACATCCATTTTTTGTTTATTGCAGTGCGTTCCTGTGTGCTAGCGACATTGTCTCCATCAATGAAGTACAAGCAAACGATTAAACATCTGCAAGTCAAAGTAGCAGCACAGCGGAAAACTATTAAGACTGCGGAGACAGCCTCACCAAACTAACCACTCCTTCGTTGCATACATTGTTTAGGTTACCCGCTATGAGGAGTAGGGGCACTGTGTATTCGCTCGAAGTGATTTGCATAGCCTTAAAAAGAATGTTGGGTATCCTGTCTGTATTTTTGTAGCAAATGCGGGCGAACTGTACACTCTACTGTGGGTCGCTTGGTCACTGTGTATGCTTTATCTCTCCAGCTCAAGTAATATATCGATAACAAAACCGCTTGTTAAAATGTCTTCGAGCGGGCAAGGAACACAGTATGAAGTGGGCACGGTTCACGTTATCACGCTTTTTGTATTTTAGCTTCTCATCAACCTCCTCATCTCGCCCATCAAAATTTTCAAAAGAATACCCAAACTTGTAGCGTTTGATGGGGCTGCGGACGCTGCCATTTTATTTTTATATAGCTTGTGAGTGATAACGTACGATGTAGAGCCTTTGTGAAAAATAATGAGCCAAAGTGGTTTCCTTCTGCTATTTATTAGCCCTGTAATACCGCTCTCGTAACACCAATTAAGGTCCACAATTCTGGATGATAAGTGATGACTACAATCTATTTTAGCTCGCAAGCGTCACAGCAACACCCAGACGCAAATCACTTGGGATCTTAAGTTTTTGATGAAGGCGATGCATAAGAAGAGCCACCTGCCAGTGTTGTAGCATAAAGTTTGTCTTTCACGTAGTGAGCAAGCTGCAAAGCCCTGCCTTTCTGAGGACAAGCAGGCACCAAGTCTGCTTTTTTTTCATTTTGGACTAGCTGTTCTTAAGCACAGCCAGCACACTGCACCTTTGCCTTTCTGCTATATTGTGTCGTGTGGTTTCTGTGCGCTCTTTTTTTTCTATGCATTATTTTGGTTAACCCCAGGCGTGATTCGCGACTTCATTGCTGTGTATAATGGTGTATATGTCACTTCTTCCTTCTTCTTCAGCATTGTGCGCTGTGTTTTTGCCATAGATCCTTACTTACCCACGGTCCCGGTGTGTCATACTTCACCAGCTTCTCGGCTTCTGCCAACTCTAGCGATGTGTGCGTTGTCTGTGTTCTCTCTGTATTTGTTACAATATTTGTTACAATTTATTTGTAAGGCGAGATGCATTTGTTGTCTACCTTTGTCATATTGTGCTTTTTATATTCTCAGACTCTACCTTGCCTTTGAATAAAACATTGCGGATACTCTGTCTCTTTGACTGATATATACATTGATCACTTGTTCCAAAAGAACAAGTGATCAACAAGTGAACAAAAGAACAAGAACAAGCGCGACGAATAAAATCGTAGTGAATTATCACTACCTGCATCTCTCTTTATTATAACTTAATCGAAATAAAAATAAAAAAAATAATAAAAATAAACATTCAAAATTTGCGCCAGTGAAACCGAAACAGGAAGCGCACGCCACTCGCTCTCGCCAACCACCAGGTGTGCGAGGGTCGATTGGGCCGCTGGGGTCTACGGGAGTGTCCACTCTTCACCTTTTTTTATTTCTCTATGGCAACGCTAGCACCCAGAATGTTTTTTTAGAGGGGGGTGCAGCAGAATGATTAATTTTGGCAATTAGTGGTCACTGTGAATGCGTGCAGATATTTTAGCATACCCTAAAAAGTTAAATTACGAAAAGATTTCGTGGTGCAGGGGGTTCAGTATCCCTTCTTCTCCCCTCTCTTCTTACGGCCTCCTGGTTCTGTGTGCGTTTGAAACAGTATTTTTTTTTAAATCTCACACATTTGGGAGCACAGCCAACTTCCAATAAATCGGCTCAGTTATCCTGATTATCGTAGACACACAACCAAACAGAAAGAGTTGAGACAGAAGGAATCAGTATAAGACATGACCTTTCTGAATTATTTCCGATCTCTTACAAGGGCTTTTATGGAGTTCAAATTCAGTAGATTCGCGTGTCATATATCAAGGGCTATGTCATCGTGTGCTAGACATGAATGACGGGCAGGTACGAAAAAATCTGCATCAAGAAAGCGCGACGGAGGAGCCTAAGGGCATAGCAGTTCCTGCGCGCGGCACGTGACTCTTTCAGTACTGTTCAACTGCAGCGTGCTGCTACGGGCAACGTGCAAGGGATCAGGTGGCGAGGCGCGGTTGGAGATGTGCGCCGAGGTGATTTCGACCGGCGGCGGCGTGGGGGTCGTTCAGAGTCGGCGGCGGCGGCGTTGCCGGTTAATTTATCAGCGGCGGCGCGCGGCCAATTTTTATCGGCGGCGCCGGTGGCGCGGAAACCGAAACTGAAATTCAAAAGGTTCTCTGCCAAAGGTTGCTGAATTAGTTGAAATTAAGGGTTTTCATCCAAATAGCAATAATGACACTACAAAGATGTGTCGACATCACGATGAATGCAAAGCGTTTTGAAAAATAGTTTTTATTTCGCTTTCATAATAAAAAACGCGTATTTCAATTTATGTCCATGTTCTACCACGAATGTGCAGCACTTTGCTTGTTTTTTTTAGTTTTAAGATTCGGCAGTTTGTTTCTGTTGTTGGCTACGTCATACTTCATGAAACCTTCTTTCATTGAACATTGAGCAAGCACCGACGCACGCCACTCAGTTCGCTTTTTCCGATTTGGATATCACTTTTACATTGTACGCTGCACGAAAAAAGAAGCACCTCTGCTACGAGTGCGATTGCAGGAAACCGCTCTTTTGAGTAACTGTCATGCCTTGAATGTTACTTTCCTTCAAACGAATCGAAATACCTACTTTTCACCATATGAGAATGTTTTATGTAGCGGTATAAAATGCGGAAGAAAACAAATCTGCGAATTTAGTCAACTAGTCCTCACCGTTGTGTTCAATGAATGAAGTGTAGACATAAGCGTGGTAAAAGGGGCACTTGACCCCTTCAAGCTGCACCAGCACTTGCTACCCACTCTAGTGACAGCAACACGACCCCCTCCCTCAGCCATGATACAAGTTGAAAAAAGGGTTTCCTTACCCACAAGACAAAAACCTGTCGATGGCCATATGTGAAGATGAGAGCAAATGCAATATTTTCTCAGATGCACAGTCCATACTGATCATGACCTGGACGCCCGTTGACCACGCCTGCAGAGAACGTTGACTCCCCGACCCCTTTGTGCTCGGTCAGGGGAGGGGGACACCCCTAGCAAGTGGGCCCCATCAAAATTTCTTTTAAAAACGTCACAAATAAGAATGCTTGATAAGTATGTATAAAACATTCATCTTTTGAATACTTTTTTTATCATGTGTGTGAGACAATTAATTGAAATCGCAACTGCCAATCTCGACTGGTTCCGGTGAAAGACTCAATAGAAGAATGCAATTATGAGTGCTGGGAACCTACGTTCGTTTGTCAATTTGATTTCTAGGCATGATTTTAATTCTTATATAAACAAAAATAAAACCTGCAAAATATTAAAACAAAATGGCTGCTATTGCAAGATGTGTGTCCCCCTTCATGATTTCTCTAGACTTACGCGTCTGCAAGCCACATCTGGTGTCACAAACTTGCAAGTGTCCCCCCTCCTCCCCAAGACATCTCTCAATACTCCCCCCTCCCCAATAAAAAGGCACCAATGTAGGCCTCCGTAGGCCTCCGTGATTGCCTACTGGCGCTCGGCGGGCCATTTCGGTTGCTAGGACCAACAGTACCGATTTCGACATGCTTTATTGAAGGTGCTGAAGAATCACGGAAAGGCCGATTGTTGTAAATTTCTTTAGAGTTCAATGATAGCTTCTTTGTGAATACCATAGATTATCGAACCTCACTTTGTGTATAATGCTCCAATGAAAAAAAAAATGGTTTCACCCTGGGTCACTGCGGAGTCAGAAGCCATCACATGGGCAGGCGTCATTAAGCCTCTATATAACATTGCTAAGGTTCAGCACATTTGTACAAATAATTCTCGTTAATTGGACATTGAGTATATTCCTTGCTTGGGTTAGTATGTGTGAAACATAAATTTGAAATTAAAAAATTCTCATTGTGGGTTTCTGCAGCAAAGACACGTTGATTAAAACTGATGATTCCGAAGCTACGGCAGAGGTAACATTCGTTATGTTTTTTTTTCGGTTACGGTAATGGTAATGCGTTACCTTTTTTATGTATATATAGAACGTGGAGGCGTGAAACGTTCCCCTTTTTTATTAGAGTAACGAGTAACGTATTTAGTTACTTTTTACTGTAACGGATACAACCCTAAATATATAGACTTACAGGAGTGATGTCGGCCCACACCGTCAGTTGCGGTCTATAGGCTGGCTGTAAACATTACATAGATATATTCCTTTCATCCCGCACGTGATAGTGAAGGTTCGCTCGACCATTGATGTTTTCGACCTTTGAGGAATACACAACAGCTTCTTATTAATATGCATATCATCCAACCGAAGCGTGCACTTCGTTTCGCCAAAATTTACAGTCAACGTGAGTGCTGTCGTCATGCCGTATGTTTTACGTAGAAACTTAGCCTACTCGAAATACCCAAAGACGTCGATCCACCTAGCAACTCGTGGCTACCCGCTGACGGTTCTGTATGAAAAAAGCATCCACAGTGGAGCCTGTCGCATCTGCTGAAATTTTATCGCAACATTATTATACTGCCACTTATTTCGCTTGTATTTTTATGTCACTGTCTTGCGCAAAGACACCGCCAATGTTATAAGCCCAAATACCAAGGTCACGGTGGTTCACTTGAGCATCGTGAGTTGCATAGTTACCGTGGCCGCCGCGGGATCCCGCCACATACCCGCGCGACAGCTCGCAACCACGCTGACAGCAAACCACGTGTTCGGAGCAAAAAAAAAAAGTGCGCAAGACCATGACGCGCGGTGACGGTGAGACGCATCTTCTTGGCCCCCTTGTCATTCAGGTCCTGGCGCAACGATCAGCGCGCTTGCTTCTAGGAAAGGAGACGGAACGCGTTTGAAACGTGCGAGAAATGCCAAACTCCACTCATACTTTACGAATTCCAAAAAATTTCGGTGACAGTTGAGGCAATAGGCTCTTAGTAAATCCATTCGACTATTACTTGATATATTGTCGCAGGGCACCTCGCCGCGGTGGTCTAGTGGCTAAGGTACTCGGCTGCTGACCCGCAGGTCGCGGGTTCAAATCCCGGCTGCGGCGGCTGCATTTCCGATGGAGGCGGAAATGTTGTAAGCCCGTGTGTTCAGATTTGGGTGCATGTTCAAGAACACCAGGTTGTCATAATTTCTGAAGTCCTCCACTTCGGCATCTCTCATAGTCATATGGTGGTTTTGAAACGTTAAACACCTCATATTAATCAATTGCCTTGCGCAAAGCACGCTTGGCAGTCTGCGAAAATTCTAGATTATTTTAGAATCTTCTGATAAGCTTTAGACACCTACAATATGGATGATGTTCGATGCCACGGGTATATATGACGATGTACCTTCGCGCAGATCATATTACCGACGACCAATGCTATGATCACCACTATCTGCGTAAAGCGTGAATTTCTAGTACTTTGTAGTTTTCTAGGCACATGTTCACGAAATAAAAAGTGTCGTATTGAGCAACCCAAGTACCATATTCTTTGCCGTCGCAACCACGTGGCAATAAGGTAAGTAAGATTAGAACGGTGAAATGATTGATACAAAGCAGTGAGATGGGGCGTAAGTGCACGGCCAAGTTTTATTTAAGATGTGTATACCACGAGCTATTTTCTTCTATAGAACCAATATAATGCATATTTATTAAATTACTGTGAAGTTGAATGTCAAGAAAGGAAGAACACGAACTTGGAAAGAGACAGTGGAGACGAAAAGTGATAGGTATCGACGTAAAGTTTGATCGGTCATTCCACGCCAAACGTCCAAGGCGTTTTGGCGGCTATCTTTGGTGTATTCGAAAAATGTCGGCATGATTTACTCCATTGAAAGCAGTCTGTTGCGGAAATGTTTTGCAGAGAAAAATATTTTTGGTCACCTATATGTGACCAAAATACCGGCTATAGGCTGGGCCCTATATCGAGTCCTAAGATAAAAGCACATTTACTGAGCGAGTCTATATAGGCTCCATTTATTTTGCCGACCTATGGTTCCGAATATTTAAAACCTCCTACTATGGCGTACCTTGTTGTCGTACTGACGTTCCGGCTTGTAAAGCCGAAAACTTTATTTTTCAAATGATAAAACTGTTCCTATCTCCCCCTCCCCGGAACTCATTCCAGGTCCTTTGATAAACACCAGTCATATATATTTAAAAAATGCTTGGATATCAACTATTCATAACTCTAATTTAAGGATGTGGAAATGAAATGACCGTCACTAAATGACCGATGAGGTGAAATATTAACATAAAAAGCATAGTAAACGTGACTAAAAAGCTAATTCTACGCTAAAACAATGTAACCTGAACTAATGATGTCACCACACATCTAAAACCTCATGCAATCTATATTGCATATCTGGAAGGTGCAGTTATTCAAGCGCTTTTTGCAGTGAAAATTGGCCATAGAGTCAATCCCGTTCATGGTGATGCTATTTTTAAATTTGACGTTTGAATATATAACAAAGCATTAGGAAATTCTTTCCGTGAAACCCCTATTTTTTTGGCGATGTTATTGAGGATTGTATGCATTGTGCTGGCACGAAGTTTAATGTAGGTGATGTGTTTGTAGAGTACACCGTTCGCTGACTGTGGTGAAATAGAAAGAGCACTTTATGTTAATTCATCGCGTGATCTGATCCCAAAGAACAGAATACATAACGAAGTGCGTTACTAACGAACGGAGCAATTAAATATTTCTCGGTCTTTTAATGTTGTTTCTGTAATCCAATCTACAAACGTTTGTATTAAACGAGCATGACGGTACGAAGGGATGGAATTGGGTTCTGCAGCTTGTTGTGACACATGTGCCACTCCAGGTCACCTTTATTACGTGACATCGGAATCTACACTGAGCTTGATTTATTATGTACCTAATCAATGGAGAAGAAGTGCTGAGCTCCAGATTCATTATTAATGTGGCTTCAAAGACGAGAAATCAGCACAATTCGTGAGCAATCGAGCACCCGCTCTCTCTCTCTATTGCGTTGAACTGCTTGTGCCCTCAGATGCCACTTCAGTTTTTTCTTGAATGAATGTGGCAATTGGGAAAGTTGTGAGCGCTAAACAAGACGTTAAGAAGAACGAGAGAGACAGGATGGGTGCTTGTGAACGTCGTGAGGAAGCATTAGTTTGCGCTAAATATTTCCCGATAGCAATGCGCCATCTGGCTGGATTTCAAGTTTTGTTAAAATGTACGATGACGCAGACCATGGGCTTTTGTCATGTCACTTGCTACCAATTAAACAGCGGCTGCGTAATTTAGGGTACCATGAAAATTCTCGCGGCCATATTTCAAAAAGGAAGGAGGCAGAAACGCACCGTTCATGCCGTACCTGGTCCTTCATCACTCGCGGAAATAAATTTACTCAAGCTGAAACGTGGTCGAGGAATTTTTTCACCTCTCGGCAATCAGAGAGGCTTTTAATTCTCGAGTATCTTTATGAGATATTGCTGCCATCTTTTTCCAACAGGCCTGCAGTTCTGTTGTACCCACACAACATAGCAACGCCCGTGTTTTTGTAGATTTTTTTTTTCATTCCCATTTAAACACTTTTCCATTCATAGTCATCTTTGAAGCGCGTAAGAACTTCCTCTCGTCCCTGACCTATCATTGCATTTTTCCAGTCCACACTGCAAAAGGCTTGATGGCAAGGTCGTTTTCCACGCTCAAGTTTCTCGTACCCAATCTTTCGCGCTCTTTGTGCTCTTCAAGGAATGCAGAAAGACTACAAATCGCAACGAGCTCTACACCATGCCTTCGGGACTGGTATGGGGCAAACATGTTGCGAGTGGTGTCGCAGTGTTCTGCCGTTGTGCTCCGTTCGCTGTTCCCTGCGCTCAAGTTGGGTCGACATGGGGCGTCGTTGCAGTGCTATTGGTGTCGTGTTTCCCGTGTCTTTTCTTATACACAGTTTTCTGCGAATAAATGCCTCTGTGTAGCCGCTGGTGCCGAGGTCACGGATTACGTTTTTCCTTCCTTCCGCAGCTGAGGTGACAATCGGTGGTGGGATTATCGGTTGTTTATTTATTTCAGTTTTCTAGTTTAGCTAGTTTTCTGTATTCTTGCCCAAGAAAGGTGATCTAGGACATTTTTTTCTTGTGGGAATGGCCATAGGTATGTGCGTACGAGGTTGCAGCTCCACATTTCCAAGTCGTTAGACTCGGACTGCCCTGCCAACGGCCCCTATTCTCTTTCTGCTCTGGCAGCCATGGCCGTCACGTTCTTCCAAACCTTCTCCTCCTTCCTACTTCTAAACTCTTTTCTCCACTCCCCCCCCCCTCCCTTCAAGCCACTGAGCCTTGCTCTCGCAAGGAAAGATAGCGTCTTTTTCCTGTTCTTCAACCACAGATTAAACCATTCAGGGGAAGCTTGTGTGCAGTAACTGGTTTGGAAGGCAGGTAAGGTTCGCGGAAACTCACCTCACCTTGAGCTACCGAGCACAAAACAAAGCTTAGCCGAGAGTCATGAGAAGGCTATAGGAGATTACACAGCAAGATGAAAAGAGAAGATATTTTGCCTAATGAAGTATTGCGAAAGCCACTGGGGCCATCCTTTCCTTTGCCACCATCCTCAATTCTATTCGTACATTGAAGTAATGAGAAAAGTCCAACCAAAACATATAAAAAAACGACGTCTTGAAGCCAATCTCTCCCCCCTGAGGAAGAAGCCGGACCAGCTTCAAAACATCAGGTTTTTTTTTCCTTAAATATATTTTGGTTGGAGTTCTCATTCCTTCATTTCTATCCAAAAGAGACAGGCTTATGTCGAATGTTCACCTTTGATTCCTGTCGTACATTATATCCTCGCTGCTCCGATAAACCCCCTCACACCGAAACATTTAGAGAAGCAATGAAAAACTGTAAGACCATATGCTCCTAAAAATAACACATTCAAGTACTCCTTTTTTTGTAAGAACCATTGAAGACTGGAATTCACTGCCTTCCGACTGTGTGTGCGCTCCGACTTCTTCTAAATTTGACCTCTGTGTTAGGAACCTTATGTAACCCTCTCCTGCTAGGATGGTGAAAAACTGTCTGCAGTATTCCTTAAATAAAAAAAATAAAGGTGTGCAACCGTAAACAGCCCCTCTTCCTTCATGGACGCTTATAGCTCTGGTGTGCGTGTGTGTGCGGGGGGTGGGGGGCAGAAAGAGAAGTACTGAAAGAAAAAATGTTGCATCTTGTTTTTTTTATTTGTTACAGCAGGTAGCTAATGACCTAGTCATTATTTTCCTTTTGAGGAAGCAGCATACAATACAACACAATCATGTCCAACTAAAAAGACGCAAACACAGGCGCTGCATTGCAACTGATGAGTTATTGTCGAAAGACTCAGCTTATGTAAGATAACACGTACATGTGCACTAACCACAGGTCCTTCCAATGAAGACAACTTTTTCTTGCAGTGTTTTGCAGGAAGACTTGATGAATAATGAACCATGAATGCACCTTACCTGATACGAAACTCGGGACTTTTTAAAGAACGCGACTCTGTCAAGTCATCAGATTTTCTGCTAACAAACATTTTATATTACAGCATTCCGCACAATGACCAAATTACAAGCGTAGGCGAATGTATATAACAGAATAGTATCACCAAATTTCAAAATACCACAGGTATTTACAGCAGCCAATTCATATGGTACTTACTGTATTTAGTGCTATCAGCACGCATGTGCCTGTCGCGGAAATTGCAGGTAATGTTAAGTTTCTCTTTAATATTAATATTTAGAGGCAGTAGAAATAACTTGTTTTTGTATGTTGAAAGCTTATATATATATAGGTTGCTTGGCAATTGCAATTCTTTCACATGTGTTTTTCAATGGTGCTCCTTCGACGTTTATTGTATGAGCCGGACCAAGTCGACTATCGCTCATTTTCAGTCCAAGTGCGTCTGTTTTAGAAACATTTGGCGAGTCTATTAGTGCGAGTGAGTCCGCTGGAGGAACATTTTGATCAGTCTGAGTATGAGTGGGTATATTTGAGGGAAGTATAAGTGGATCTGGCTGACAAAAACATCGGTGAGTCCTGAGTCTGTGTGAGTTTAAATAGAGAGAAATTTCGTTAGTCTCAGTCCGAGTGAGTCCAAAGCAAAATATTTTTATATATGGTTTCGTTACACCAGCCGTACAGACAACAGCATAGAGGCTTTCACTTGCCGTCTTCGCGCTCGCGATGATCAAGAGTTGCAATTTGGAACATCTGTGCACCGGGCCCCAGTGCATAAACCGGGTTTTCTGCAGAACACCAAAGTCTATATGGTGATGGTCTACAAGTCCTTCAATTAGCAGAAGTGGTCTCTTATAATGTGCTTTACTTTTCCAAGTGTGTCAGGCGTATAGTCTTCTATGCAGCCCCCTAGCATAGGTTTAATGGAAGGACTCATTGAAGAAGCAATCCAAACTAGTTTTCTTTTTGTACCAGCACCAAAGAGCACATCGGCACTACTGCCGGCCGCGTGCTCCACATAGCACCACTCAGTTAATAGACAAACGCCATGATGAAAAATAGCAATGGGCAAAGTGCATGGTTTACCCCAACACCCTCAAGACTAGAGGTTTTCGTTACACCGGACGCACAGACAATAGCATAGAGGCTTTTACTTGCCGTCTTCGCACTCGCCATTATCAAGAGTTGCAACATGCAACGTCTGTGCACCGGGCCCCAGTGCATAAATCGGGTTTTCAGCAAAAATATGTCACTTCTTTTAATCAAAATATGCAGGAGGGAAAACGCCTGGTGATCGAATGCTTGGTAGTCTGTAGAAATTCCTGTAACTGCGTTCACACGGCTTATTGTACACCATTCTATAGAAGCACCAGCGGGGCTTAACACTCATGAACCATGGAAAAGAGCAGACAGAGAACAAGTACTCCCACGTGCGAACTTAGTTTAAGAAACATTGGAGCGATTTCTTTTTTTTTGGAGTATCATTTCCAGAAGTCATGCGCGGCGAATAAATATTTGTAGTACTTTAACCCAAATATATGCGACTAACAACCGCCTCATACTTCAGCTATGTAATAAAAATATACTAGAATTCCAAGACTTTCAAAGAAAAGAAGCTACGGCATACACTACATGCCTTTTTATAGAAGATGCACGTTACGTACGTCATTGCGACCAATTCCCTGTAGGAGTGAAACTGTGCGTGCTTATGTGCGTGTGTCTGTAAAAGATGTTAAGATCGGCCTCCCTGGCTAGGCGCCGCTTGGACGCGGGGGACGATTGCAGCTAAGCCTACCCTGATTTGTTCCGGATCAACGCTCTCGAGGTGCGCCAAAAGCGGTGACAACACGAAAGTCATTCTTCGAATTCTTTAGGGCTGTTGGCTCCCCTCGCCAAAAACTCTTTGGACACGCCTGACTGACTGACGGCCTAGGAAGAGCTGTTTGAAATCGAGGCTGCTTGTTTTGTTCGACGTGCCAAGAGACGCGCTGAACAATTAGCCGAGAGCTTGGGATCCCTCGTCAGGTATGTTTCCCATACTCTGTGGTGCTTGCAAGTCTTCCATTCTCACAAGCCCTAGCCTGTCTAGCGTTGCAGACCCTATTCTGCACATGCGATGCAATGTTATTGCACTGTGATGTGTTGTGCGTATTATTGCACTGCGACCTACGTTATGTTTCTCTCTCGCTGTGTGACAAACTGAACGTGCGCCTTCTCTCTTTCCTGGGTTGAAAAGAAGGCAGTGTTTGACTTTCTCTCTCTTTCTCCCTCTCTCGTTTTTTTTTAAATCCTTTTTCGCTGCTCCCTGCGCTCCCTGGTGGGCTGCAGAAATCAGGCACCTTCTTATAACCACTACCCCCCCCCCCCCCATTTGGCAGACGGAGATGAAGACGACAATTTGTTCGGACTGCCCTGAACTGCATTGACATGCAGTCTGTCAGTTTACAGTGATCTGCAAGGTGGCTTTCCTGTAAGGTTTGTTTTTCAACCAAAAACTCTCGTTCACAGACTGCTTTTATTTCTCATTTTGAGCACGCGAGTACAACAAAATGTCACCTCTCCAAATTCCAGCGAAGGAGATCTCAAAAAAAAAAAGAATGGCAAAAACGAAATGAGCGAGAAAAGCAGCATGTGAACGCGAGTTCTTGGTTGAAAAACTAACCTTACAGAAAAGCTGCCTAGCAGATTATTGCAAACTTTCCACTGTTTTCTCCTGCAGATAATTTTAGGAAGACTAGGGCGTAAAGCGTGAGCACCAAGACGCTCTGAACCATCCCTGAGAAGCTCCCATCACGCTTCCACGATGCTACCATCAACATATAGCTACCATCAACAACATCAACCTTTGTGTGTAAATAGTGTATATAAACGTTCCTCTTATCAGCCCCGGCTACTCTGCTCGACTTCTACCCGAGACTTGGCTAGCTCCTTCGAATACATCACGAGCAAGCAAAAGGGCACGGAGTGCCCTTTTGCTTGCTCGTGATGTATTTGCTTGCTCGTGATGTATTTGCTTGCTCGTGATATTTTGCTTGCTCGTGATGTCGCACATATAAATATGTGCGACATATTCGATGTCGCACATATGAATATGTGCGACATCACATTGCTTTTATTTCGTGACATATTCGTTCTCCGCTTCGCCCGCTCGTGTCCGCAGATAACGTTCCAGTTTTATAGCGACGACACACCGTTGATTGCAGTCACGTCATTGAATATCAATTAAACAGAGGTTGCATTATTTATTTGCAAATTACTTCACCATAAAGTATGCTTAAGTAATTTATTACTTAGCCACTTGAGGAGCTTTCTAATTTGACTAACTTTTTTATCAAGACCTGAACATAAAGTTAAGATTTATTTGATAATTTTGAGCATTACCTTCGCAACAGAAGTACATCACCACTGTCTGCAACAATTATTATTCATCTTTCACAGTGCCAGTAGATCCGTTCAAGGTACGTGATGAAAACATGTTTGCCGGAGTACGTCATATATGACATGTCGCTCAAGTGTCTGTCTCCGCATTATTGACGAATCCAGCCGTCATTTGTAAACTTTTTGCTGGCAAGTTTTTTAAATTTTATTTTGTTTGTTTAAACTTGTGGCCTCAGACAAGCTTATTACGCCTCTGCTCACCACTTATATAGCGTTGTTACACGCGGCGCCTGGGCCAACGAGGGAGAGTGGCGTTCTTTGTTCGTCAAACAGGTCACCGAAGGGCTGCCAGCCGTGTTTTGTCCATCTTAGCCGGGAATGGAGGTGGCATTCCGACACCATAAGACGTTCGACGGGACGACCACAGTAGTTTCTTGGTGTCACAGGTGCAGCGTGGTGGCCACGCTCCAATCAAAGACGTTGACGTGAGCGAGTGTGAGCGGCACTGTCAGAAATGGTGTGTGTCCCCCGTGATTCTACAGCGCATTCTGGACCCATTCCCTGATTTAGTCAAAACGCACACTTTATAATGAGCCACCCAGCTCATTCGCAAGAGATCTCTCGCCCTGTCTGTACAGAATGTAATAAATCCTCTGTTAAGTTTGCCATCCTACTCCGGAGTGCACAAGCGTTTTCTTTTCTGTCTCTCTACACCCCCTTTCTTGCCCCTATTTCTCCACCCCTAGTGCTGGGCAGCAAACTGGATGCCAAGATCTGGTTAATCCCCCAGCCTTCCTTTCTCTCTCTTGCCATCTTACTGCCTTGGCATCTTGATCCCGGATATCTGATGCCTGAATTAAAAGGCATCAAATATTTTCTGCAGCATCTTGAGACGCTGCATGTAAGTGGTCATCCTCGAAAATTATTAACTTTAACACGACGGGCAGGTGATGATATACCCTGAGTAGGTTCGAGCATGTATTACGCCTCGACGCTTCTAATCTCCATTGAACTTCTCCCTTTCGATTTCATCCTACGGGGCTTTGTGCAGTTCTTCACCTAACGCGCTGCATTCGTGCTGCACTGCCACCATTTCATTTCTTCTGTGTATACGCCCTGTTTCGGGCACGATCACAGGCTGCCATCTTGGACTGATTATGATGCCGTTTTGCATCCATATGAATATTCGAATAGTGCTACGGTGAACTCGCATGCATCAACACGCTGGGCCAGTACATTCAACGTTGTATGGCCAAAATAATTGCTAATAACGACATAGAAAACCAGCAAAAATTGATTCTAAGCCCAAGATGGCAGCGTCTATGCATTGCTGTAACTGTTACATTTATTTTTTGTCAATTTGTCTTCCGGGCAACGAGGCGGCCCACGCCGCGGCTCGAGGTCTCACTCGCCGAGCCGCGGCACATTCCGTGGCCGCCGCCTCCGCTCCCGAGAACGGGGCTTCTGATCTGCCGGATCGAGACACTTCGACAGACAGGCAGCGACAACACAGACCACAATGGTCGTGGGGTGATCGTCTCATCACGTTTCGAGATATTACGCAACACTACAGACTGGAAAGGCGAAAGTTCCCGCCACCGCATGACAAATTAAACAGACACGTACGATGCCGTAAGCTATCGCTTACTACAAACCCACTCTTACCCCAGCCCGGTCGTCTTACGCCACTGCTACCCGCACTTACACATTACCGATCTATGTAAAGCATGCGGGCACAGAGCAACGCTGCGCCACATGCTCTGGGAATGCGCCGGTAACAATGGTCGAGAAACGGCCGCCGTTCGCGATGCGTCTATGGCGGCTGCCAAGACCAGGCAACAGGAAGCCTCGAGCTCACTCGTTCCCGCCGCCGTCCCGTCTGCGGGAGCCGCGGGGGACCTTCTCCGTCGGCGACGCCGCCGCTGGGAGGCGGCGCTCAGAAGTTCGGAGCTCAACGACCAACTCTGGGCTGTCCGGCAGGCCGAAGATGCCGCCCGAGTTCAGGGACTCAGCGCCGCCATCTGAGGCCACCAAGACCAAGCTGCCGGCCAAGTTCTAATAAAGTTTCCTCTCTCTCTCTCAATTTGTCTAATATGTCATTTCATGCAGCGGCCGCCGAACTTGTGCCGCTGTTCATAGTGGTACTCTCGGTCTGTGAAGCTGGATGAAGATAACTAAGAAGCCTGTTTTTTACTGGCTACATAAATGTGAAATGAAGCTATAAATCAAGATTAAAAAGAAAAAGACAAATCTGAAAATTCGGTGCTGGTGCAGCCCCGCCACGGTGGTCTAGTGGCTAAGGTACTCGGCTGCTGACCCGCAGGTCGCGGGTTCAAATCCCGGCTGTGTCGGCTGCATTTCCGATGGAGGCGGAAATGTTGTAGGCCTGTGTACTCAGATTTGGGTGCACGTTAAAGAACCCCAGGTGGTCGAAATTTCCGGAGCCCTCCACTACGGCGTCTCTCATAATCAAATGGTGGTTTTGAGACGTTAAACCCCACAAATCAATCAATCGGTGCTGGTGCGCAAATGGCGCGCCGATTGCGCCGATGAAAAACGTCGGCGGCGGCGGCGCGCCGATCAGTTCGCGTCGGCGGCGACGGCGTGGCGAAAACTCTCAGCGGCGGCGCGCCGACCAGTCGGCGCACACCTCTAGGCGCGGTCATGCCATTCAACATTCCTAGTACACTCTTATATGGCCATATGCACGCCACAGAACAAGCCATGTGTTTCGGCTTCGCGGCATGAAGTTTGTATATTTGGTCTGCGTTAACCGCACAGGTAACCGCTTGTTAGTACAGGTACGAGTGTGGTAAGCAAACTGGTAGGTGTTCTGTGTATAAGTGTCATCTGTGTAAAGAAAACATGGACGACGCTACAGACAGCGCGTGTTCTTTCTCTGGAGATGGACTGGAGCTGGAGGATAAAAGTGAGGTATGGTGATGTTTGTGTTTAAGCGCTAAGTATGTTCGCTGTCGTCTGAATTGAGCACTAATACATGGCTTCATTTGAAATCCACTAGGGGGAAATAAAAAATGGTGAGTCTGTAGCTTATCGAATAATCGAAGCTGATATAAGAGTCGTTTTCTGTGTTCCAGATCTGTCGGCTATGTCTTTCGAGGAGCTTCAGTCTCTGAAAGAGAAGATTGGTTTGAAGATGTAAGTTCGTGTACCTACTATCCCATAAAGCCACAATCGCTCTAGCATATTTTTTATTTGTAAAACTTAAATGATAAACTTGTTTGTGGAATGCTTATCTGCGGAAGTCGTGACTACACATGTGTGCTTGCTCTTGTCGGTGTAGGTATAAAGAGGCTGTTTTTGGCCTGGATCGCAAAAAACCGAATCGGAATTTTACGCGGGACAACAAAAACCGGTGAGTAACTTCAGTACAAAAGTTCACTTATGTCTAATGCATGTTAATAAAAAAAAGGTTTTGATTACTGAACCTTTGTGTTATGTAACAGTTTTCTTAATAAGCACAGTAGCGCATATTGAAGTATGTGTGCTGTAAACGTGTGGAGTTTGTTTCAGTTCATTGAGTGTATTGGGGGGAGGGGGATTACCTATAGGGATAGGTACACAGGAAGAGGTACCTTTGTGCGAACACTGCGATGGGTCCTCTTGTTATGGAATATATAAATTAAAAACAGGAGCAGAATAGCAAAAAAACAAGCGTGATATGCATAATAAATAATAGGAGTCGCATTGTGGTATGCAATGACATTTGGAACATTTGACTGTGAAATACACATAGAAAATAAATTAGCAAAGTAAAACCTAACCAAGTGCAACGATGCAATCGTTAGGAGTGTAAACTAATAAATGCTTCACAAGAAAATTAATCAACATGGATAAAGAAAACATGAGATGCCTTTTAAAAAAGTGACAAAAAAGCAACAACAGTAACTACACATGATTCAGAAATTCGAAGAATGATTCAGGTAAAGGTGAACTGAATGTTTGAAGGCATTTAATGGGGATAAAGTTATAGTCTCCAGAGGCAGAGTGTTCCATACCTTGATTGCGGAGAAGCTTACTGTTTCGTGACCTTTAAGTATAGATGAGATTCGGAAAAAAAGTTGCATTAATCTGTAGCCCAGGCGAATGAAATTTTTGTGGTATATATAGGCTTTTATGATGATTTCAGATATGAAAATTTTTTTAGTAAGTTGTACAGTTATGCCATGACAGTGTGTTGTTTTGGAAAAATTTCATATGCCACAAAACTTCTATCATTAGAAGCCATTATAGGCTCATATTACTTGATATTACCTGTAGAAGTGTATAAGACATTTTAATGAACAAGAAAAATTATAATGTGAGAATTCTTAGAATCTTAAGCCCATACTAATTGCTTATTTTAGGTTTCTAATAATTGTGCAGGCTCTGTCAAGTTTTATACCCTTCACATGTTAAGGACTATGTGGGCAAAATTTTATCCCGTTTGGGCTATCAGAAATATGAAAAGCATGATGTCCAAACTCAAGAAGTAGCCCCAAAATGGATCTTGTCAAGGATCTTGATTTTTGGAATTGCAGCTGCACTTAAGATGGCTGAGCTGAAAAAAAAAAAAAATGTGAGATTTTTTTTATTAGTGTACATTTAGGGTTGCCACCTTTGAAAAGAAATTACAACCGGCCTTTCGACCGGGATCGGTGTGGTGGTGTTAACAGGAGATTGATGTTAAATAGACGCTATGTGTAGTTTTCCGCATGCAGTGCCATTTAACGTTACATTGCTTTCCTTGAGCCAAATAAACCTAATGCACGAGCAAAAGTAACAGACTGAGCTGACCAACTTATTTAGTTACTGACGTAAAAATACCTGTGATGGGAATGATGCTTAACTTATTCCTCTGAATGTGCTTCACTGAAAAGGAACCGCAATACTTTTTTTATAAAAAGCTTTTCTTTGTGTTTGAATAAAACAGCCCAATGACATTATAGACACCAACTTCAAAATGTATTGAGTACATGTGCCCCAAGAATGTCGGATAATCATGTACCATGCACGCATTATAATATGCTACATTTCAGTGATTGCTACTCTTGAAGGGATCGTAGAAAGTGGTTGACTGATAGTGTGGGGGATTTGATCATTGACGATAAATATTAACCATCGCAGTTGTTCAACTGATGCTTATAAAATGCCCCAAGAAATAAAAGTAGAGATATTATGTAGAAAAAAAAAAACTGGAAATGGTGGTGGGTGCTACTCTTAAAGGGATCGTAGAAAGTGGTTGACTGATAGTGTGGGGGATTTGATCATTGACGATAAATATTAACCATTGCAGTTGTTCAACTGATGCTTATAAAATGCCCCATGAAATAAAAGTAGAGATATTATGTAGAAAAAAAAAACTGGAAATGGTGGTGGGTGTAGACTGGTAATCGGCCCATTACAGAAAAATTAACCGAGTTGGTCTAACACTGAAAAAAAGGACAGCCCTGTGCGTCTGATGAAACATTCCACGATTTCACGCTGTTAATTTTTTTGTATTCAGACAGCATTATCCAAATACCTTGTTCTGAAAAGCATACGTTTGTTTTTTCAGGCCGCGAGAGATGACCGCCAAGCAACAAGTACCAGTCTATAGGGAAGTGTTTCAGGCCAAAAGAAAGGTGGGCATGCTGCACGGTTATATTGTGTTAAAAGAAAATTCTTGAATTTTAAGAGCAAACATTTCTATTGCACATACCTGAATTGCCTCATGAAACGGAGTTCACTCTTTAGACATCAGACGTTGCCGGGGTGGAAGTGCTATGCCGCCCCGCCGCGGTGGTCTAGTGGCTAAAGTACTCGGCTGATGACCCGCAGGTCGTGGGATCAAATCCCGGCTGCGGCGGCTGCATTTCCGATGGAGGCGGAAATGTTGTAGGCCCGTGTGCTCAGATTTTGGTGCACGTAAAAGAACCCCAGGTGGTCGAAATTTCCGGAGCCCTCCACTACGGCGTCTCTCATAATCATATGGTGGTTTTGGGACGTTAAACCCCACATATCAATCAATGGAAGTGCTATGCCAGTTGCGCCATGCTGCGCCATTTGCGCCACGCTGCGCCAATCCGCTTAATTATTTATTTATTTATTTATTTATTTATTATACCCTCAAGGCCATGGGCATTGAAGAGGGGAGTGGGAGTAACAAGATGTACAAAACATAGAAAAAACAGAGCATGTGTTTAAATAGAAAAAACATAGATTATCCTGATTATACAATATTAGCTAATGCTTGATGAAACAGGTGGTTAACGCGTATGGAAACAACATCGGCGGGAAGGTGGTTCCACTCTCGGGATGTTTTTGGAATGAAAGATTCAGCAAAATATTTAGTGTTAGATGAAACAACTCCAACTTTATGATTATGGTCAATTCGACATGATATGTACTGAGGTTGTGAAAGCAGTTCAGCATGGAGAGAAGCATGGTAATAAACCTTATGAAATAAAGTTAGGCGAAAAATGCGACGTCGTGATGCTAAGGATGGGAGGTCAATACTACTTTTCATTGCCGTTACACTTGCCGTTCTGTTGTAATTTGATAGTATGAAACGGGCTGAATTATTCTGAACAAGTTCAAGTGCGGTGAGTAAGTTGTCGTGGCAAGGATCCCATACTGGTGTTGCATACTCTAGTTTTGATCTGATTAGTGTTTTGTATAGAAGAAGTTTTAAAGAAGACGGGGCTGAAAAAAAGTTTCGACGTAAATAACCTAGCATGCGGTTTGCCTTGTTAATAATGTATTCGATGTGTTTCGTCCAAGTTAAATTGTTGGTAATATGAACACCTAAGTACTTGTAAGAGGAAACGATTTCAAGTGGTGTATTGTTCAGGTAATATATAGGCATACAACTAGTAGTTCTCGATACACGCATTACTTTACATTTAGTGACATTAAGTTCCATTAACCATTCTTTGCACCAGTTGCTTACACTATTTAGATCTGATTGGAGAGAGTAGGAGTCGTTGTCAGCAGTTATTTCCCGAAAAATTACGCAGTCGTCGGCAAACAAATGAACATTAGAGGATATAAGAGAAGGCAGATCGTTAATGTAAATAAGAAACAACAGAGGTCCAAGAACAGATCCCTGGGGGACACCAGAGGAAACCTGGCTGAATGAAGAGTTATGATTATTAGCTGAAACAAATTGCGAGCGATTTTTAAGGAAACATACAATCCACTTCATTATGGATTGTTATGCCATTATGCTCCACCATCCTGCCTCAAAACGCATTATTGCGTTGAAACTGCCCCCAAGCGGTCTTTGATGCCTTCATGTGGCTCTGTCACTCGCGGCGTGGCACGCCCATGTGAGCTCCTATAATCATCATCATCACCACCTGGTGCACTCTTTATAAGGTTAGTGACAGCATGAAAAACTCAGTTTAGCTCCAAGGGCAAAGCAGTGAATGTGATAGCAAGTAATTGTTATGTTTTCTGAAGTAAGGCAAACGTATGCTGAGGTAGGGCATATGACCGCTGCTGGAGCAATGCGGTTTTCGTGGTGTCTGTTGTCTCAATGCAAAGTAAGCGAGCGGATCGCTCATGCCGGCCAAGATAGTGCGTGCAAACAACAACAATAATTATTTGCTGTTGCAGTTCAAGCGACGCAGCACCCCTTTCACTAGGCAAAACACAAGTGGGGAAGAGCAGTTGACTGTAGGCTTTGCATGCAGGATGAAGTTTTCGCACGCACCTTTCATGCAACGTAGATATCTGGCTCGTTTCATCCCTTCGGCCGCGTTTGTTTCCACTAGAGCTTTTACTACAACGTAGATGTGTGGGGCAATGTTATCATTTTGAGTTTCATCTGGAAAATGGTGGGAGAAAATTGGGACTGAAAATTTGAACTTTATGTGTAAATGATTTTTACTATTCAGTCTTATTGGATTTAGAGTGAAGGTAACCTTTCTGAGTCAACTATAGCTTTCAATTATTCCTGTCAGCTATGGTATTTTATGAGTGGGGATGTGTCTCATTCCTGTGAGGTCTAGTCTAATGTAGTTATCAAAAACACTGTTTTTTTTTGCTTTCTCTGAGTTATTGCTCTGTCAGCAGTGATCATTTAATGATGGGAATATATGAGCGTGCTCCACGTGTGCACATACATGCAAACACTTGTACGCACACAGTAGACTCATGTTAAACGGAACTTGAAGGGATCAGGAAAATGTGTTCCGTTGAACAGGAGTTTCGTTTACTGAGAGATCATTAAGGGTGGAGTACCCAAGTATGAAACCAATTGTGCTGAAGGCAGGTGTTTCGTTGAACAGACTTTCATTTTTTGAGAGTCTACTGCTAATTTAGCATTAAAAGTTTAGCGTAAAGGACAACGAAAGTTTTGTTTGCAACTTTTTTACTGTAATTTGTTGCTTTGCATCTAATTATGCCGAAATTGAATCCTAAGTACTCTAATGCATTGTATAATTAATTCTAGCATCGTTAATTCAGAACGATTTTGGGTCACTTCAAAACGCCCTCTTAAATACCATAAGAGAATAGCGCCCCACGGTGGGGCAGCTCCTGAGACTAGTGGACTCAAGCCTCGGAAAAAAAAAAGAAGCATTCCTGACGTATGCCGCCAAGACCACCTTGGGAGCTGCTCGACAATAGCGCTAGTGAGGTTATGAACAGTAGTCCTTGCCGGGTGCCTCTCGGTTTTTGTGTACGCCCGGAAGTGTTCTCTGACATCAACAATACTTGCTTGATCTCTGCCATGATCTCTGCCATGTCCATGTCCCTGTCTATATCAAATCACAGGAAATGTCGATTTGACTCGAATACTTGGATGAGCACTCACCCTTACTTTAAACTAAATTAAAGTATTCTATAGGCAGTGCTTATCACTAATAATCGGTCAGAAGCACGCAGGACTGTTAAAAAAAAAAAAAAAAAAAACAGGCATCTAGAGTTTTCAAATCTGGTTTCAGGGGTTATTTAATCTGGTGGGTTGATCAGTACTGAATGCTTAGTAAAAACCTGTGGAATTTTTATTTGAATGAGGAATAAGGAATTTCAATTGACAGTGATGTTTGGCCCTGGAAATCGGCTCCAAAACTAAATTGCATTGCTTCAAAGCACACCTTTTGATGTTTTAAAGCTGCTCCAAAACACCTCTAATACTGCTCCTAACCTGCTTTTAAACAGCATTATTCCTGCTCCTTTAGCTGCTCCAAAACACTGAAGCCCGTTTCCACCCCTGATATTGTGAAAGCAAATAAAGCCAATAGGCACTCTGCATATGTTAAGAGCAGCCACAGTCATGCTGGTCTGAAGTGCCTCAGTTGGAAAAACTGTATACTTAAAGGAGCCCTGCAACACCTTTTGAGCGTGGTCAAATATGCTGCAGATTGGTAGTCGAAGCTACCGAAAACATGTGAGCCAAATATTATAGTGCAGCACGTGGCATTGTACTGACAATAAATTCTCTAAGTCAGCTAAAAATTGCGATTCACTTCTCTTCTCAAATGATCCTACATACTCAAAAATCGGTGCATCACAGGACCAAGTATTATGCCATTGGCTGATTTGAGCATGGTACGCTTGGGAGTTACTTTGGTCGCTTTGAGAGGCCGCAACCTGTCCACGCATGCTGACGCGGTTGCACTGAGAAGGTGCACATTCAAAGAAAAAAAAAAAAACAAGAGAGAGAGAAAGTGCTCAAGGTCAAGAGGCGTGGCGACGTACCTTCTTCCTCCGATCCACCCATCCCTGCTTAGCTCCTAGTGCTTTCGTTGAGACGAGAGAAGAAAGATGCAGCGTGCAACAAATATTTGTAACTCTGCCTGTACTAGATAGAGACGCATTGTGAAAATATTTGAGGTGATCAATTCCTGACGAAAAAAGTACCTTTATATAATTCATTCCATGGTTACTTGGAAAATGGTGTATGGAAGCAGATAACTCACGTGGCGTTTAATTTTTAGCAGACATCACCCTCCCCATTCCTGTCAGCTTTAAATACTATATATAAAACTTATTTTTTAAAGGGGTGGTGCCACCACATTTGTGGCTTGCACATTCTTTGGTGCAAGCGTTTCTTATAGTTCAAGGAAGCAAGATACACACACCAAAATTCTTTTATTCTCGCTAAAAGATTAATATTGCCTTTTGTTACGTGGACAACTTCTGGTTTCAGTTTCTGGGCACCGAGTTGGGCAATGACGTTGCAGTTTAGGCGACTTGGTCATGTGACCACACTGTGATGCATGTCATGCTGAGTATTGTCTGCTCTGACCCACACATGCCGCACAAGCACCAGCAAAACAAATGCGCTGACAGTTGCAATGGCTAGCGGCAGCCGCACAAGCACCAGCAAAACAATTGCGCTGACAGTTGCAATGGCTAGCGGCAGCAGCCGCGAGCGATGTAGCAACTGATGCTTTGCCGGTACGTGTGTTGCGGAGGTGGCGGAGGGCGGGAGGTCACTCTTGTCACTACAGATGTGGTGTGACGTCACTACAACTTGTTACCCTTCTTATAGAGCTACGTCAGTGCTAGGGATAGGTCTAGAAAGGGACAACGAGCATTTAAGTACACCTTAGAAATCAATTAAAAATACCGTATTTGCTCGAAATTATCGCGACCACGATTCTAAGCCGATGCCCAAAAGTCCAAAGCCTTGGAGGGGGTGGGGGGGGGGGGGGCAGAAGAAACCCACCTCACCTCGAATGTAGGCTGAACAAAACAGCGAGGACAGTGTTCACAAAGAGAAAACAGTTATTGAACATGAAGATGAAACAAAGCAGTTGGTTCATGATGCAAATAACTCGAGAAACCTACAGCCGGTAGTCCTGTTGCATGTGTTTCTTTGTCTTAGCTTTTCTCACGCTGCTTCTAGTTATTTGCATCGTAAAGATGCCGCGCTTGCAGGGGCCGTGCTCATTCCGAGTCGTCATTGCTGCTTCCCTCGTTGCTGTTTTGAGACAGTGTGCAATCCTCGGTGCCATTTAAGAAGTGCGCATTGAATATGCTGCACTTCTTAAAAGAGCACACAATCAAATTTTCTGAGTTGTCGTCCCATGCTGCAGCCCCTCCAGCGACGCGCAATTTTTTCGTCCACTCCAAAGTCTGCCCGGCTTGCACGTTGGAGGACGACTCTGTGGCTAGGACATCTTTCCTTTTATAAGCGGTACTATAATGACATTGCCTGTTTAAGGCCATTGAGCTATGCCACACACAAATCACTCTAAGCGCGACTCGAAATGACAGACGGCTCGCCGCAACACTCGCCACAAAGGTCAAAATGGCGGCATCACGTGAGTACTTAAGCCAGGTGTTGGCTCGACCACTATTCTTGCGGACAACTTTTCTTGGCAATAAGAGGAAAGCTACGGGGGCGGTGCTGCTGCACATGTACTCCTCCGCGAAGTAGTGTGGTTCGGCTCGTGTTTCGAATGACTACCATGTTCAAAAAACAACAGTGTATACTATCGGCTTTGTCTGCTTAGACAGCCATTTGGGAGGGAAATTCCTCACAAGCTAATTTAGTGAGTCATCGGATTGGCAGGAGGGCAACAAGCGCTCACCAAAGGATGAAAACTCCATTTTGATTGTGAGATGCACGTAACACGTGCGACGTTTTCACATAAACAAGAGCATGAAATGGCACTGAATAAAGTAAAACAGATATGAATATATATTTGGTGCATAATGTGTCTCTTCATAAACAGCCTTCTGTAGAAAGCGAAGTGTTGTTGTTCTTTAGTATTTCGACGTGGAATACCTGGATGCATTTGTGGGACTACATTTTTCAGCAGTGGCACACGCATAGTTTGGCTTCGTAGCCTTCCCTTCATAGCCAAGAAAAGTTGTCCGCGAGTATAGCAGCTGCAATATCGTCTAAGTGGAGCTTGTTGTGCACCACTTTTCTCAATGAAAAATGGTGTGTTTTTCAAAATCCTCGAATTTAAGTCGACCCTGAAATTTGAAAAAAAAAAAAACTATAGGCCTAGATGCGAATAAATACGGTATTTTAAATGTTTACTGTGCCCGACCCTTGGTGGAATGCCCTTGCATTCAGAGGAAACCCATGACGGGCTTGTTATAGCCTCGAAGTTTGATGGCACCACCCCTTTAACTTAAGTGCGGGTGTTCCTTTTTCACCAGACCTTTAGCAAGTACCTCTCTGCATTGCATGTTTTTAGTGCCTTCATAAACAGCCATAATCACCCCTGAGACTGTGAACCTGAAGCTTTAAGTAGGCAGAGAGACAACACATGTCCTGCTTTCTCTCATGTGTTTAATTGTCCATGGAATAGGTGTTCCACTCATTTTTCAGGTAATATGCTTGTGCGAAATATATATATATATATATATATATATATATATATATATATATATATGCTTTATTGGCAGAGGGGGTGCTTACAATTACATTTGGTACAGTTTATTTAAAAGAAAAAGCTTAAGCAGGAACTATCGCTAGGTCCTTTGTATTTGTCAAAAGGTTAATATAAATAAAGACCCAGGAGCTGCATGAACTGATCAAAGGCTATTCTTTTTGTATTTTTTGCCATGTTGAATGTGAAACATTTTTTTGGTAGTGGTTTTAAGAAACTGAAGCTTAAATTTTGGCTTAATGGAAAAAACAATACTTGTTTCGGTCGATGCCCGCTAGAACCCCACTGTTAGTTTCCTCGCTGCTGCATTTTCCCACCTGTTACGTTCTTTTCGGCCGGTACCAACATTGCTTCTATACGATTCATTGTATTGGAAACCGCACTGTTATGTCGCAACTGTCTCATGATACATCATGAATTTCGCTTTGTGCTATTACACAGCTTGGACTGGCCTGACCATAAAATATCTGTGGGACTGGCACCAGCATACCTGCCAACACTCCCGAATTGTCCGGAAGACTCCCGAGTTTTCACCTAATCTCCCAATTGTACGAATGCAATGTTGGGTCTCCCAAAAAGTAGCTGCCACAGGAGAGGCGTTTTTCTTTTTTTTTTCTCAATCATGTGCGTTCATGATTCTTTCCTTCTGCAACAGTTGCGAATCTGTAGAAGAGCACTGACCACTACACTCATGGTAACTGTTCCGTAGAGTACCACTAACCATATTTTCGGTACTAAGTACGGTGCATCTGGGTGAAGGCCACCGTGAGACTCACTCGCCACCGCACCGAAAGAAGACGGGAGAACAAGTACCACAACTTGTGCGTTTGTCTTGGCCCCCGCATTTCGTATGCTACACTTACGTCACCTGTCTAGACATCAGTTGTGTTTGTTACAGGGTTGTGAGGGTTGTGTGTTTCCCTGCGTTCAGTTGGAAGGTTGTTAGTGATGTCCAAAGCAAAGAAGAAGTACTTGCAAGTGTCTCAGAACTCATACACAGCTGAGTTTCTGTGCTTTATGACTTCGCCGAAAGGTCACTTGTATGCGGGTTATGAATCATGTGCTAATGATGTAAGCGTTTCGCACGGTGGCAAGGCTGACATAAAGGTGCATATCCTTTCACAGAAGCATCAAAGCTACATTTGTACTAAGGAAGGGCAGGGCAATATCCGTAGTTTCTTCCAAAACAGCTGCGTTGACAGACCGATTTGTGCAGAGCACCTGTACACAGCTTGCCCCGTTAGTGGTGAATCATGCGGGCCGTTTAGAAAAATGTTCCTGAAGTGCGAGGACGCGAAACGATATGAGTGCGGACGTGCGAAAACAAGTGCCATCGTCAGAGAATAGCTCCACATGCCGAAAACACAATTGTGGTGCGACGCCGTGCTTTCGCAATTGCAGTGGACTGAAGCAACGACAGCGGATCGTAAATGTTCCCAATTGTGGCGATGTACTATGTCGTTTCTCATGATGAAAGTAAGCAGCTCAATATAAACATCCGTCCCCCTTTCTGGTGGTAGTCTCCTGTCTCTGTAATTTACTATATGCAACTTCCCCGCCCACTGCTGTCTTCCAAATTTTCATGCTGCTAGGTTGGCAGGTATGCACAAGTGACACTCATGATGTACTTCTGGTGGCCGCAAACGTTAGAATAGCTTTTGAGATTAGCATTGCAAAGATGGCGTGTATGATGTAATTGGTCTTAAACATTGTTTTAAACCTGTTTTATTTTGAGTCATAAAGCTAAGACCTTCAAAATTTGCATGTGCTTCCGCCATCGCATTGGTGTGGGCTCATCATTCTTATTTATTGGAGGAGTTCGTGCGAGTTGCGCGTGTGCTTGGTTCTTTCACGTCTACAATTGTTGGTGCCTAAAAAATCACGTACGTTTATTACATTTTTGGGAATGACACCTTTCTCAGCTTCATAGTTCAATCCGTGGGCTAGATCACAGCAGAGTGCGGCAGTGAGTGCACTAGTGGCGACGTTTAGGAGTTGGTGGTTGGGGGGGTGACTTTTTAACGATCGTTTTCGGAGGTACTCTCACTTTCAAAAGGCTACCTGCAGTATGACGGACCATGGTGGTCCCACGCTATGTTAAGAAGGCTACATTATTGCTTGGAGACGCTGACGCATTTGGGGACAGTGGCGTGAAGGCGGCACCAGAAGTAATTGCTTGTCAAGTGTCGGCCAGAATGAAAGAGAAGCTGAAGAAACATATAGCAGCATACTATAGCCTGAGGAAAGACTGGCTTAAGCTTTGCTGTTTAAAGTGTTTGCGAAGTGGAGCTGGCTAGAATTATGAGATTGCAGGATAGTTCATTGCATGGCACATTTCCTCACTCCTGACTCGTTTGTAGGGGTGACTAATGCATTTATTGGTTAGCTCAGTGAAAGAGTAAAATGTGGTTTGGATGAGTAAAAAGAGGTAAATTGATTGAAAACACCTCAAAGTGTAACAGAAACTGGAAAATTCGGAAATATAGCACTTAAGTTTTAGCAGTTGAATGGAAACTGCTCTGCAGTTTCAGTTTCACCAAATTAATGATTTGTGAAACTGAGGTTGTGATGGAATGTCGTGTGAAAACACCTCCCAAAAAAATCCAAGTTTCGAGCTCCAGAAAATATACCTATTCAGACTTTGAAAAGTGCTGAGAAGCAAGATAGTTAAATTTCTGAATCATCCTGTTTTATGTCCACTGCCTGATGAAGGCACCTCTTTATTTTATCGCTGTGACCATTAAATTTTGTCGTTCCATCTAATTTTGTTGTCCTCGACTGCGTTTTTCATCCCTTTGTAACCAATTTGTTGCTCTGGCTGACCACCTATTGTTGTCTCACCTACGCATTATGTGGCCAGCCCAAGTACATGAGTACTATTTAAGTTATTGAAATACCATGAAATGCCGAGCAAGTGCCTCCTTCTTTTTTTGGGAGATCTGAAATAAGCGCCAATGACCGGTCCAGGACCGAGCAAGCGCCCTCCCCCACTTTTTGTCAAAATGTCCTGCATCGTAGGGGTTTGTGCTTGTAAATAATTGAATGGTAGTACTAGTGTACTTGGGCTAGCCATCTTTAAACTTCATCAAAATTATCATAGCAATAGAGTGCGATTAGTGCACATTTGCTTCAGTAAAGTTCTAATGAGTAAACTTGGTCACCACCACCTTTGAAATAAAAGAGAGAAAAAAAAGCGGTAACTTTGGATAATGAGAAAACATCTACTGTTTATAAATATGCTTGCAGCAGCATTGCTAACAAACCATGCAGCAAGCTAATGCTGTGTAGCGGGTGATAATGTTGCAGTGCTTTAGTGAAGAAATCGTATTCAAAGCTATAAAGATATAACAATCTTACATGCTAAAGTAGTAGTAACAGAGCTGCACCATGTGTTTCTGTTATATTTTAGTCAAGGCAACTTGAGTGCAATTCATTGTTTTCATGTGATTGCTGCAGGCCCTCCTGGTTTCTGTAGGCCCTCCTTAGAGAACTGCTATAAGTTGCTGCCTCCAGTCAATGGCGTGTAGTAGTATTTTGCTAGAATGAACCATGTGTAAATAAACTTGGAAATTTCGACATCTCAGCAAGCTGATTTTGTGTGCTTCATTGTACGGTTCAGCTGCCACATTTACTCCTCCTTTATTTTTGCTTGCAGATTTGCACATTGTACTGCTTCAGATATGTGTAATTTGTGGAAATTTCGTACCAAAATGTTTCATATTTCAGTGTTGCGTACATGCTTACTTCATACTATACGTGATATCACATTTTAAAAGTGATAATTGCACTCTTCATATGTCCTTTAGAATTTTATTCACTCCTTGAGAAAAAGGAGAAATGCAAGGCCAGGTCAGCTCATTTGCTTTACAGACTTCTACAAGCATGATCATTGTAGTAGGTGACATCTGTGGTACTGTGTTTTAAATTTTAAAAGCTAACAACTTCTCTAATAGTGGTTTCTCATAGATATGAGTTGGAACCTGTTATGCTTTTGAAAACTTGATAACAAGCAAACAGGCAAAATTACTAATGTGTTCTTGCCTGTAAATTTTTTTCCCTCTTCGCAGGTCAAGCAGGATCCTCGTTTTGATGCAAGGGCTGGAGATTACAATGAGAGAGCCTTTAGGGAAAGCTACTCATTTGTAAACGATATACGATCAAGAGAGAGGCAGGAGCTGGTCAAGATGGTTCAAGAAGAAAAGGATCTCCAGCAGCGTATGAAATTGAAAGGACTTCTACAAAAGATGGTTTGTATTTTGTCTCTAGCTAATAGCATGTCATAAGGTTGTGTTTTACTATTGTTATCAGTATTTTTTACTGCCCCGCCGCGGTGGTCTAGTGGCTGAAGTACTCGGCTGCTGACCCGCAGGTCGCGGGTTTGAATCCTGGCTGTGGCGGCTGCATTTCCGATGGAGGCGAAAATGTTGTAGGCCCGTGTGCTCAGATTTGGGTGCATGTTAAAGAACCCCAGGTGGTCGAAATTTCTCGAGCCCTCCACTACGGGGTCTCTCATAATCATATAGTGGTTTTGGGATGTTAAACCCCACATATCAACCATTTTTTACTGTTTTTTTTTGGTAAGCCCAAACTTTAGCCATTTTCATTTGCATTGAAATTTTATATTTTAGTGAGGTGGCTAGATCACAAGAAGTTCTTTATTAGAAGATGTGGACTAATCACTATTGTAACCATTGCAAAACACAAAGCATTTTGCAATGTTAGCATGCTATCGGTCCAGGTCTTGCGTTTTGCAAAATGGTGCAAGATTAATGGCCAGGCAACAACTTTATGGTAAGAATGGCGATAGTGTGACTTATGTACTTAATGAAATGTTACAACCATTATAACTTGTGTAGATACCAAAGACGCTGGTGTGACGTCTCTTAGTGTCTCCTTATTCTAGGTGTTGGAGGAAGAAGGCGGAAACTCGCTTGTTTGAAAAAAGCTATTCATTGCTATGTGACTGAACACATGCATCACTTGTGTGAAAATGCTGGCTTACACATTACTGTTATTTTGCACCCTATCCATCTGTGGCCTAAAGAATAAAACATCGGTTGGTAAAGAATGCTGGTTGAAATAATCCCGTTATACCTACTGCCATGGTGTTATATGCATCAAAGTAAACTTTTTGCATTGAAGATGCCCTTCATAAGGCAAGAAGAGAAACTATGCACAATGCTTCATAAAAGGCAAAATGTGCTTTGCCTTGACATTGCACCTATGTATTGTATGCAAGACCACTTTTGTCAGCAGTCATTCTAAGTACACAAAACATAGTGTGCGGTTCTTTAAAGTGAAGAGGTAGCAACCGTAAACAAAAACTCACTCTTTCATATTTACGTAAACATTGGAGATCATCTTAGTATTAAAAATTTGTCGATGCCATATTTACGTAAACGTTCCAGATCATCTTAGTATTAGAAAGCAGTCGATGCCACTACTGTGATACTAAAAGCAGGGATAATTGCTTGCTTATCCGATAAAAGGTAAAAGGTGCTTATCCCTTAAAATTTGTAGCTTAGTGCAATGAAATTTGCTTAATAAATGTTTATGCTGATTTCAATATGTCATCAGTTATAAGTTGCAGAGGTTTCATTCTGTAACATGACAATGTGTCAGATGTGACTCTTTTTGAACTAACTATTTCTGGCACCAAACTTTGATGATAATGAGCTACAGTCGAGCCGAACTCGCCTATAACGAACCTGAGCCTGACGAGGCATTCATTCGCTGTATCTCAAAGTTCGTAGTAAGTGAAACACGGCTTTTAAAAAAAGTTGCAAGCGAAAACACAAAATTTTTTGTCCAAAAAAGTCCGTGATGCATTTTTTTCGAAGAGCAGAAGTGATAAGGGCGGTCCTGAGTTTATTTCAAGCGGCAGCACGCTCTTCGCCGAGGCCCGTGGCATAAGCTACATAAGGCACTGGCTCCAAAGTTTCGTCGTTCTCGCAATCCGATTCCTCCAAATTGCTCTTGCCGTGTACTTCATTCACAATGCCGCCCCGCCGCGGTGGTCTAGTGGCTAAGGTACTCGACTGCTGACCCGCAGGTCGCGGGATCGAATCCCGGCTGCGACGGCTGCATTTCCGATGGAGGCGGAAGTGTTGTAGGCCCTGTGCTCAGATTTGGGTGCACGTCAGAGAACCCCAGATGGTCGAAATTTCTGGAGCCCTCCACTACGGCGCCTCTCATAACGATATGGTGGTTTTGGGACGTTAAACGCCACATATCAATCAATCATTCACAATGCCCTAATCCGTGCACGATTCCGCTGTGCCGGTATCATCATCAGCTGTAATGAAACCATCGCAACAGGTCCCATTCGCTCTCCCATGTCAAAGTCGACGACACACTGCCACAAATCGCCACCAGAGTGGTCCTGTTCGGAAGCTTCAGGCTCGGCATCGTTCCCAACGTCGACGAAGTCGGCCTCGCGAAAAGAGTATTGCACGCATGTAGCTTAGGGTGCCTCGATGCGCGCGCCCCCGCTCAGGGTGCTGCCACCTTTTGTACTGCTTCATCCGTCATTGTAGCTGTAGAGCTCGCGTGCCGACTTTCTTCGGCATGTTTTGCCCAGATGTTGAGTTTGTCAGGGCCACAATATTTCGCGTTAAGCTAGTGGGCCACTACCCGCCAAAACAGAACCTGTGTGCAGCAGGAGTGATAATGGCGGCCACCGCAGATGTCTTCACTCTGAGTGGAGGAGCGGGAATCGAGGCACTCTAATGTAGCTGTCACCCCCGCCCTGAAATGCGCACCATCTCCACAGCTGAATACCGCAACACCCAAAGCGGCAAGTTGGCAGCCAGGTGGTCAACAACTATAAGCAAGCGCTCCGTAACGCGGCACTTAACACGCGGATTACGCCTAAGCCAAGGTCACACTTTCGACGTTTTCTTGAGCGGCAGGAAAAAGCGTGGAAGGCCTCTCGTCCGCCATACTAACTACACATGCACACCAAGAGCGAGCAAGACGCGCACACGTGACACACATGCCAGAACTCTAAACAGCTCTAGGCCAGTTTCTAGTCATAAAATGAAACTTCTGAATTCGAGCCAGCGTGGCTAGTGTCACGAAGCCATGGAGACGGGTGAAGGAGTTGTGATGAAAAGAGAAGAGCAGATTTGGGAGAGAAGGGCAAGGAGTTGCGATGGAGTGAAGAGAAGGGAGGGTGCGGCAGGAAGGCGACCTTGAAAGCCAAAACACGCAAGAAGAAGGCAGGTCGGGTTTTAGGGGCTTTAGGTCGGGTAGCTTGCTTGAAAGGTACACGAAACGGGCGACTCACGCGTAGAAAAAGTTTGAAAGAGTGCCTGCGCACGCTGAGGTCAAAGAATCATTTTGTTGGGCCGGCGGGTTTGCGTGTCCTCACCGACTTCGACAATTCGCGATTCGTTCAGCGCAACAGCCGTTTTTTACGCTTCCCCTCGCGTGCGGAGGGCATGCTGAGCCAAGTGCAAAGTGAGCAAGAACAGACCCTAACACGAAACAAATCACGAAGTATCAGAATTGGGGGGGGGGGGGGTAGCGTACGCGTGTGGACTAGAACGATACGATGAGACAAGATGCAGACGATCGGATACAGTCGGTGCCGACCACTCTGGCAAATGGTCGGGTCACTTCAGGCCGTCGACGCCAATGACAGTGCCAGCGATCAAAACTGTGGAGAGCTTATAGTTGGCTGGCCGTACTTTGAAAGATCGGTGGTATAGTGTGAAAACACGGGCCGCAGAGTAGCGGGGGGGGGGGGGGGGGACAAAGGACAAAGGCGTGCGTAACAAAAAGGGGTCAGGAAGAGCGCAACTAGAGGGGCGCGGAGGCAGGGTCGGTGTTTAACAATAAGAATCTATGGGTATCTCCTCGATGGCTGATCAGTGGTCAAAAGGGGTTGCCCGGGAAGTCGGCAGAGCTCCATCTCCGTTCGCTGTAACCGATCGGCAGCGTTAGAGACGTTCGTTGTAAGTGCGATTTTGTGCCATTGAAACAATGTGTATTTTCACGGTCACACTGATATTGTTCGTTTTAACCGAAAGTTCATTTTAAGTGGGGTCGTTATATGGGGGCTCGACTGTATCAACCGCTTAACTGCTTTGGACGAGCAGCGCTCATCCTGCCCAAACTGTCACCGAACTACTTTGGAGGAGTAGAACTCGTCCTAGTGGAATAGGTACTCCCCTCTAGCGTTTAGGCGAAAAAGCATGAATTTACGGGTTACATTGTGCGTCATCCGCTAGATGCCAACATTTTCTCGAGGATTTAGTTTTGTCCTGCTGCAAGAGCGTGGTTTTCGTATGAAAAGACGCGCGGTGGCGGCAAGCTATGCATAGCTGGCCCGTGAACACTAAAACAAACTATTCGTTTTCGTCATCTTCGAGGGATGATGATTCGAGTACAGATATTCGTCTTGTGTCCGGAAATGAAGACAGCCATGGCAGTGAATGAGCAGCTCCTCCAATGATGATGGAAGACAGCGCGGACGCAAAGATTGCGAGTGCTCACCAGAGAAGCCACTTTGCGTTATTTCTTGTTTTCAAATTTTCCGTATAGTCCCGAAGCTTTCCGAGTGAAATACCTCAAGGGTGCTTAGCCTACGCAAGGGAAGAAAAATGTGGCGTCAGTAACTATTTTGTTTTGAAGGTTTTTAATTTAATTATCAGCAGGTAGCTTATTTCCTATGTGTTGTTCAGAAATGAGCTTTAGTCCGTTCATTTGACTAAGTATGTGGTGAAAATATTTTTTACACATCGACTAGCTGCTCTTTAGTACGATCAGAATCGAAATCAGCAATAAAAAAATAGGTACTTTACTACTAGAAATTTTCAAAAGAAATGAGCAGTTAAGGGGTTAATGGCTCATATTGCTCCACATTAACTGTATAATGCAAATAACCACCTGAAAAGTCTGTATGAAATATATGAATGAACAAGGAAAGTTGTGATGGGAGAAGTTTTAAAATACTAAGCTCACACCTATCACTTACTTTAAGTTCATAATAATTATATACTAGATATTACGTTTTAAAGGAGACATTTGCACTCTTGACATGTTAAGAAATATGTGAGAAAAATTTGATCCTGATTTGGTCACTAGAAGTACGAAAACATGATTTCCAAACTCAAGAAGTTGCCCCAAATTCCATTTCGAGATTGAACTCTAATGGCTTTATAGTTCTAATAGTATTCCTGTTGTAAATAGCCTGTAGACAACGGACATGAAGCTGACCGACCTGTAATTTTTTTTTAGTCCTTGACCTCCCCTTTCTCATGGAATAACTCTTTTGTTACTGCACAAAAATGGTCATTTTTCATGTCTTGGGAAAATAATTTTTTGCAAGATTGAAAATTACTCCAGCACGCATTGCAGCATGCCAAATTTTGGACAATGAAGTGCTTTTTCCAAAAAATATATGTTGTAGAGCAACAAAAATATCTTGGAATGAGTATGTGGCGAAACGGATGGACGCCGCTTCTGCGCCTGCGCGTCACGGCGATGCCTCCAAACACGGGCGCCGGCGATAAGAACACTCTCGCCCGAAAGAAGCAAGAAAACTGTGTGTGTGCCCCGTTTCAGGGCAGTCGTGGTAGAACCTCCAGTGCGGAAACATTAAAGTTATGTTATCCCACATCTGGTGAAAGTGTGCAAACGGGGAAAGTGTGCAATGTATGGTTGCCCACTGGAAAACAGTTCCATAAAAAGCACTACATATGCCAAAATAGTCAGAACAAACAAAAAGCAGACTATAGATTTTGAGGGTAAATGACTCAAGAATAGTATAAAAATAATAAATGTCGTAAAAAATGTTTCTATTCACACTGACAAAAAAAATTGGAACTGAGGTACTGCTTCATTGCTCATGCCATGCGGTGAAGCATTTTTTGGGTTTTCCTGAGACACATGTAAACCGTATACTTTTTTCATTAAATTTTCTTTTTTTTGTGTGATAACAGCCAGCAGATGTTGAAATATAGACGGATGCCCGTGATGTGAATGATCCCTGAATAAATCAGATGGTCGGTGAACTTCGCTATTTCGTCGATCATCACCTCTTTCATTAAGCCACCTCACTCGGCATAGGCTCGCGTTTGAAGATATGCATCAAAGCATATTTCTTTGCATATTTGCGTATCCTGGAATGAAAAGTTAATATCGCACGCAGTTCTAAAACGTTTCACGCTGTTCTGTAGCGAGAGCCAAGATGTGCTCTGGTGGCCTTCTTGTCTTGAGGAGCTCTATAGCCGGCGCCAGCACATCGCGTGTCAGCGACGTTTGAACGTTGAACATAACCAGAGCAGCTATAGGATTGTGCACAAAGGTCAGCAGTTACGCGCTTGCAGCAGAGGAGCCAACTTGAGGCCGTAAACAAAACAAACGTATGAATGGCTGCAGATGTCTCAGGCTGACGCAAAATATTATCGCCATAAAACTTGAAGCTGAGGTGCTCTTATATGCCGACTCTAAGCTCATCCTCACTCAATTCAGGTGGGGCTGCAAGACAGTTTCAAGCTGCGCTTTAGAGTTCAGTCAACCAAAGGACCCAGCAGGATTTCGTACTGGCTACTCAACAATAGACCATATTCATACTATCAATCATGTGATAGAGGAATGTGCGGAATATAACCAACCTTTATATATAACCTTTATAGATTACAAGATGGCATTTGATTTGATCAAGATATTAGCAGTCATGCAGGCACTGCAGGATCAGGGTATTTACAAAGCCTATAACTGGAAAAATTTCAGCAAATCTACTGCCTCTATAGTCGACAGAACCCTAAAAAAGTAGGGCGTAAAGCAGGGAGACGCATCTCTTCAATGCTCTTCACCTCGTGTTTTCAGGAGGTTTTCAGGACCCTTGATTGGGAGAAGTTAGGGATAAGAGTTAATGGAGGGTATCTTAGTAAACTGCGATTCGCTGGTGACATTGCATTGAGGAGTAACTGGGGGAATGAACTATAGCTCGTGGTTACTGAACTGGACAAGGAAAGCAGAAGCGTAGGCCTGAAAATTAATATGCATAAAACTAAAGTTATGCGCAACAGTCTCAGCATAGAGCGCTTTGCGATAGGTGGCGAGACACTAAATGTTGTAAAAAAATATGTCTACTTAGGACGGGTAGTAACTGTGGAGCCGAATCATGAGTTAAATAATTAGAAGAAAAAGAATGGGGTGGATCATATTTAGGAAACATTCTCAAATTATGAATGGTAGTCTACCACTATCCCTTAAGAGGAAGGTGTATGACAGCTGCATCTTACTGGGACTTACCTAGGGAGAAGAAATCTGGAGCCTTACAAAGAGAGTTCAACTTAAATAAAAAATGACGCAGCGAGTAATGGAAACGAAAATGATAGGTGTAACTTAAAGAGATGGGAAGAGAGCAGAGTGGGTTGAGCAACAAACAGGGGCTAAGGATGGCTTAGTTGAAATACATGAGCTGGGCACATAGCACATAGGCAGGATAACCGCTGGTCCTTAAAGGGCCAGTAAACAACCCCAAGGTCCGAAAACTGTTGTAAAGAAAAATATGTGCCCTTTTACTTCGTGAACATCCTTCCGTAAGAATTTTATGTACTGTATTAAGGAAGTTACAGGGGCTTGAATATTGCTTTCAGCTGCCCATCTTGAAATGTTTGCCCAGACACACGGGGAGACAAAAGAGAACACAAATTTGCTCGAATCGCAGTTTTGCTTTCAGCTGGTTTCAAATTTTCGCGCGGTCTACCCGCCCTTCTCCTTCACAGGGAGGGGAAGGCGTAGTCTGTCGTTGTGACTCCGCCCACTTCGGCAATGTGACAAGACATTAGCAAGTGACGTCATTGGCGAACTCAATAATTTGCAATGCACTTCCGCTTGCTGCGATGCTCGGTTGTTTACTGTTTACCCGGTGCCGATGTTTCTTCGCAACCCACTCGCTCAATTAGCAGCTGACAACGATTTGCAGCAAAACGGCAAACCCGGACATAAACTTGGCCTGATTTGTTGGGGGTTCGATTTTTTGGGAGCAGCTGTCGTGCCATCTGTGAGCAGCAACACAAATAATGCATTTAATAGTTGGTGTGCTGATCAACAGGTGGTGCGACATTCTGCTCACTCCTGAAAACTTGCCCAGTGACGTGTCCGGATTCCGATACATGGAGCTTATGGGGAGTTTCGCAACTTGCATGATTGCATAGCTCTGTCGTAGCTGTGGGTGGGAACAGGAACTGCTGTTAACTTCACTACTATTTGTTGAGACCTGGTTTAGACCAATTGATGAGCTGCGTGCTGCGTCATGTCGCCGATTTCCGAGTTGGCGTCACTGAGCATAGAAGGAGCATTGGTCAGGCATAGGGAAGGAGTGTGGGAATTGTGTTGAAATGGAGGCTCTGCACGGCGCACAGCTCTGTAATACTCAGAAAACGTAAACGCTCTAGTCTACTCTACGAATTGCTGAGCTTGTTAGGGGGGTGGTGTAAAAAAAAAGTTGAAAACGTTTACTAACTTTCTGCCTCTACTGGTCCGAAACTAATATGTTAGTTTCTGGTGCCATGAAGAAAAAGAAACTGTGGAAGAAAAACTCAAAGGATATTTATTTTTGTTCCTGAATTCTGGAAGCTGCGCCTTTAGCGATATTTAGGCAGCATATGATACCACTCGGAGCGTTCTCCTGGGTGCAGGTGAGGGTTGTTACTGAAGGTATTGCAGAAAAACAGGTGTATCCACTGCTGTCGTCTTTGTCACTTCTGTCGAATCACTGTCATCACTCTTTGGTGTAGGCACGTAATTCTCTTCCTTACTAAAGTCATTCTCATCTTCACAAAAAGGACTACTGTAAACGCACGTGATGAAAACGTGTCCATGTTTCTCAACGAACCACGCACGAGTGGGTATGCTCTAGGCTTCGTGCTGAAGATAGTGCTGCATCCTGTGGGGAAAGAAAGTGAACCTCAACAAATAAAGCCCACTTATTCCTCAAAAGATGGCGCTTCATGTATTAGAAAAAGTGCGCACGAGTTCCTGTGAGTAAACCGCGAAATTTGAACCACGAACACCTTGTCGGGTGTTGTCCTACAGCAAACTGCTACAGCCGTGTTGCTTGTCGAGCCCTGCCGGAGAACAGAGCGCGAAGGGTTAAGGGTAACTGACTGAATTTTATGAAAAGACAAAGGCGGGAGAGGGAGACAAAAAATTAGATTGCCACATCAGATTAAGAAGTTTGCAAGTATAACATGGCAGCAGAAAGCACAGGACTGGGTTGATTGGGGGAACATGGGAGAGGCCTTTGCCCTGCAGTGGGTGTAGTCAGGCTGATGATGAAGGTGTACCTTGAAAAAAAAAAAGCATTTTACACGTAAAGACAAAATCTCATCTGTAAGGCAAAGATGCTTTTTAAAAGACTTATTTCATCATTGGAGTTTGGCAATCATACTTATATTGGGCATATAGCTTTGGTGAACTCCTCATGTGAAATGCAGTGGCAAGGAGCCAGGTGACAATTTCGATGGGTTCCTAGATAATGAGTTATTTTTAATTTTTAAGGGGACGGGGTAAGCAAAAGTATTGAAAACATAATTTTTTGTTTTGCATTATTTGAAATCTACGGCATTTTCTGAACCAGGATTAGTCATTTGTTTGTCTCAGTAGGTTTTTTTTTCCCTCTCAAAAGATGACTTATTTCAAAACATTTGTGGTGACCTGCCGTGCCCTCATTCCTACATAGCAAGGTATTCTTTGCAGTTCAAGTATCATAGCCATATGAAGAAATTTCAGTTCGCAAGAATGGGAGGGTGTATTAACCTGCGTCGACGAGAAATGCAAGCCTCACTAGAGTGCATTTAACTACATGCAGCTGTCCACTGATGTCCAGCATGGTGTGCCTATGACACAGCAAGAAGTGACACCAGTGTGTGCAATACTATGTTACTTGTGCCAAGATTTAGAAGTGGATAAAACATATAGCGAACAAGTTCACTTATAAACCTATACAATTGTATATAGAAATTATCGTGATTACCTGTTGCATTCTCTATTACATTGACAACACATTAAAAAAATCAGTTTCGCTGCAGGGATGAAGCAGTGAATGTGATAGCAAGAAATTATAATGTTATATAAAGTAAGGATAGCAGCAGATTCGTTTGGATCTGGTCTGCATAGCGTTTACAAAACGCTGGTGTAGGGTAATGTGACCACTGCAGGGAGTGAAACAGTATTCGGGCTGCCTGTCGTCTCAATGCAATGTAAGCAGGCCCTTTGCCGATATTAGTCGAGATAGAGGGCTTCATTGCTAGTGACCACAACTTAGTGATCATAGTTGCATTCGCTGCTCAAACGATGCAGCACCCCCCCCCCCCCTCCGGCTCTCTTCATGCTTCTACACCCAACAAAATACAGGTGGAGTAAGGTCCTCTCTGTCTGAGGAGCAGCCCGATTATTTTAGTATTTCGAATACCCTTTTGCATGCAACGGGAACAAAGAGTTTATTCTGGAATTAAGTTGGCCGCTGGCAATAATGCTGGAATCCTTGACGCCGCATGTAGAGGGGTTCACTGTTAAAGGGAACACCGGAGCGCATGCCATCTGCTCGGTGCCACTGCCGGCCGGCAGCGGCAACTATTTTCGTGTAGGAGCAGTGAGCACAGTGGGCGGCGCTCGTTCTTCGTCTGCTACAGTTGCGAGTGCGCTTTAGTTCGTTGCAAAGCGTGACTCGCAGAATCTTCGAATAGTCGCTTTCTATCGAGCTAGAATAAATATGTCTGGAATGATCTCTAATCAGATAGCTATCCCCTGGTCCATCAGTCGGATTTCCGTCTTTCGTTTTCCTTCTCATTAGATAAGGAATTGCCCGCTTCGAAAAAGCGTTCTCTTGACGCCAGTTAAAGGCGCTTGTAAATTCTTTCGTCAGCTTACGCACTGCAGCAGACTAAATCTGCATGATTGCACATGAAACACGCGTTCCAAATACACGATGGTATGTGAAGTTTAATGTCCCAAAATCACCATACCACCGTAGTGCAGGTTTTCGGGAACTTTTGACCACCTGGGGTTTTTAAAGGTGCACCCGAATCTCGGAACATGAGCCTACAGCATTTTAGCCTCCATCGAAAATGCAGCCGCGGCAGCCGGGATTCGATCCTGCTACCTGCGGGTCAGCAGCCAAGTACCTTCGCCGCTAGGCCACCGAGGCGGAGCCTTGCTTCACAAGGAAAAGATTCTTTATAAAGCTATGCTAGAAAAAAGACGGCCGTAAACAAGCCATGCTTCTTTAACCACCAAAAATATCCCCTTAAGACATGTATAATGGTGCTATTGTCAGAAGCGCAATAAATCTGCGGGGCGTAATTCCTAGGCACTCATTATTACATTCCAAGAAAGAAAATGAATGAATCTTGTCTTGTGCGAGTTTCACCGATTGAAGTTGATGAGTGTGCAACATATGTTTAATTATTCTGCTAGCAGCCAGCTTCAGTACTTGCATAAAAATAATTAACTGTTAGCCCCAAAACGCATGCACGTTTTTTTTTTTCCATTCATTTCGAGCAGGGAAAAAAATTTTTCACGTTAGTTCTGGACTGCGGCACGTCGAACGATCGTCAAACATGGTAGTGCCTCCAGCAAAATGATCCTCTGTAGCAATATGGAGCACAATAAAATTAAATGATTGCTAGTTCACTCAGAAAGCCTGCAGAAATGTGCACACTGAGTTTCAAGCGATGTGAAAAAACAGACAGCGTGTGACGTCCCTTTGAAGTTCGCGCCCAGAAATGTGGGCACCGTGACTGAAAGGGATATCAGTTAGATAGTATGTTAAACTAACTTCCTTGCAACTTTCCCATTACTTTTAATCTGAGCTCGCCATGCAGTCTGCGGACTAATTTCAAGGCGTGATGCCTTACTTCGCGACGAGCTGACGTGCGGCCGCAACTTTAGCATACGACCAACGGGCGCCGCCCACTGTGCTCACTGCTCCTGCGCAAAAATGGTTGCCGCTGCTGGCCGGCAGTGGCGTCGAGCAGATGACACGCGCTCCAGTGTTCCCTTTAACAGTGGACCCCTCTGTACATATACTAACCTATCTATTGCAGATTAGATTACACTTGGCAGATGACTTTGATCGCAGCTGTCAGCGTACAGTGTGTATTGAATGCGAAGCATTTCTTAGCGAACTTCAGCGACTTTGAGCGTATCTATTTAGCCACTTATATTTAAGTGCTCTCGTGGTAACCCCCTTAACTTGGCGAGAATAAAAATTAGCATGGGAGGGTAAGATGGTTTGATGAATATGACGCACTAGTCAAGACATGAATAATGTCACAATCCCCTCGTGTACATCGTCAAACACTTCTCGCCAGACAGTGGTACATACCCATGGGCGAGTATGTGCCGCTAGTATGCGGGTATGTGCCACAGGTGTATAACACTTAGTATCTACCCAGGAACAATGAGAACACACATGGGCAATATTAACGCACAAGCGTTAAATACCCGACATCGGTAGCGTCGACCCGATGAATGCAAAGAATAAATGTCAGTGTCCCAGCTGGAATCGAACACAAGCATTCTGCGTGGCAATGAAGTATTTTACCACAGAGCTACGCCAGGTCTCCGAACTACTTTTAATATGGACTCTAATCTTTGTGAAACGTCAATAGGGGTTTCAGTGCTGCCTACCCAATTTTATAAACACTACTATGTACTCCTTTGATACAGCCGTCACGTTGGGTTAGCGGGAATTGTGGTTAGTTGCCATGCACTGAAGTTGATTTATGCAGCAGTGTCCAGGGCCAGCATCCTTGCAAGCATCAACGCTACATACCAGGTTCTGGTGTTTCTAATACGCATGTTCCAGTTGGTATTGTTGCGCTAGTGCAAACAACTGGTTATGTAACCATCTGCAACTCTTCAACTTATCTCTGTGCGCGCAACATTTGTACCTATATTTAGCATCATTTTATGACGTGTCGCTCAATAAAAAAAATTGCAACACGGGAACCTTCAATCCGCATGCTTCGCATAACGAAGATTCCCTGGAACGTGGGATCTGCCTAATTTGTTTTTTCTTGTAGCTTGACTTTTCATACCGTTGGCTCAAGTTTACCCAATAAAACGTTTTTGTGTGTACCAGCTTGTGTTCCACGTACTTCACCGTCATGGCTACATGGCAAGATTAGCACAGGTAACGGAGTGTTGCACGAATGGGTTTACTTTCCCTTGTTGCCAAAGGAGACAATACAGGCCCATCATTGGACAGCTTAATGTGGCTAAATGCACTCTAGTAAGGTTCAGATTTCTCACTGGCTGTGGGTACTACTCTCTATAAAGCATTTAAATATGCGTTAACAAAGATGAATATATTTAGTAGATGTTTTGAGGCAAACCTATGTAGATTGTACTTGCCACTAGGACGCATTCCTTGCAAAGACAAAACACGTGCAAGCACAGAGACCGGCATAACAGAACTTCGAAAATTCTATTTTGCAACTTCAAATAAAGAGTGATTTGCTAAACATTTCTTCGTAAGTTGACGACTAATGTTGTTAGTAAACATGCTGTTTAACATATTTTCACTAGGATCACTACAGTATGAAATTTAGACTAATCTTGTGCAAAAACGAACTTTTTCGCAACTTTGTTGCCAGCAATAGACACCATTTCTTGCTTGTGTTATCTGAGCGCACTGCTCTTGGAACAAACAGACACCGTCACACTGTCGAACAACACGCCTCGAACAATCTGCTTTTACAGCGGCAAGCTTGCCAGCCGAACCTAATACATCAATAGTAATACGCTATATAATATTTATTTATTTATTTATTTATTTACAGATACTGCAGGCCCTACCCGGGCCCATGCAGGAGTGGGGTACAAACAATACATTCAAGCAATAACTAGTAATACACTGGAGTACAGGGCATAAATGACACATAATGCTAATACAGCACACAGAAAGCATGACTCAGCGCCACCTCTTGCTTGGTGGCATTTTATCTAATGCAGTGGATGCTTGTGCACCATGAGACAAAAATGACTTTCCAGGGGTTATAGTACCCCCACATGTTTTATACATTGCAAACTATATTTGTACATACAGTAAGAATTACGGAATATTCTGTAATACAAAATATTCCATTTAAGTAAAAGTTTCCTGAAAGAAAAAATGCAATGTGGTTTGTATTAATTATCCCTCTTTAAAGTAGGATAAAAAAACCTGTGTAAGCATAAAAGTGCATGAAACTTCATTTAAGTGAAATGCATGTAGTTGTACGATAGGGGGAATTTTTTTTAGGGGGAGCTTTTTAAAAAGTGTCGCATATGGCTTCATACGTGTAAAAAATGTTTCCGCAAAAATTACTTAACCAGCAGAGTTCTTGCTTTAAATAAATAGTCTGCAATTTTCACAATTGAATTGAAAATGGCTAAGGGCTGAGGTTGGAAAGCTGGCATAGTGACCCTTATAGTAACAAACTATCTTCGCAACATTGATATACACTAAATTCTGAGTTATTGCTTGGCAAAGCCAAGATACTACTAGTAGGCATTTGGCAAAGCCAGTCTGAGATGTATTTATGGTCTGCAAAGTTAAATGTATATTATTGTCTCTAAATAAGCAAGAATTTTGCTCATGTATAGCTTTATAGAGCTGCTACAGTGTCCATATCTACTGTTTTAAAATATGCAATTCTGTCTCCGAATCTGTCGCAGTGCATTAAGTTTCCTGCTCCAAAACACGTCCTTTGTTGCCTTTGTCATTGGCACTTTCATTGCCATAACTGCTGCATGATGTATTCTATGCTGAATTCTCACCGCCATTGTCTCATTCCATCCTTTTTTTTTTAATTTGAATATGAGTGGGAATAATTCTTTTTCTTTGTAGGAAAATCAGGAAGCCACTGAAAAGATGAAAAGTTTGAAGGCTCGCCTTGATGACCAGTACAGTCAGTTTCTTGCTGACAACCGTGAAAGCAAGCCACTCTTCCTGAACAAGAGTAAGTTGTGTCTCACTGTGTTTTGGGCTATGGTCTCAGTAATACTGCATACTCGGGAACAACATGATGCACTCGGTGTTTTTGTTTCGTCATTAAAGAATGCAGCCAAGAGAACTGATGCTTTGTTCATTTCCTGTGTTACTGGAAATTCTAAAGCATGCATTGAAATAATATATGAGCCTTGATCTCATGAGAGAATTATAGTAGAGAACTTACAGAGTCATGCATCTAACAATGAAGGCCCTGAAAAAAAAAAAAAGATTTTGCAGTCACCACTGCTCTGTGTTGGCTAAAATTTTGTAGAAACCTCGCAGTTTATTTGACATATCTTTCAATGTAACACTTTGCAAATGTGAACTTCATTGCTTTGTGAAAAAATCGTTTGCTACAAGGCACATGCTAGCATGCACGCCTTCATGTCGTCGCTTCGTGGCAACTGTGTAATGCAACCACTCAGAGATGATTTCTGTGTAAACAAAACCTTAGTGGTTGTTTCAAGCAGTTTTAGGGGATTTATTTTTTGTTGGGGGGCTGTTGAAAGGTTTTAAAGATCCTAGCATTATGAAAAAGGGTCAGGATGCATGTGTTAGTGCTCCATCTACATTCTATAATTGTCTATCATTCTAGTTTGCGCTCGTTGCATCCTGTACACTGTGTTTTTCATACTATTTTTACAAAGTGCACTTTGGAGAATAATCAACACCAATTAGCCCGCCTTATAGCTCTTATAAAGGTTAGTGTTAGAGGATTCCTGATGTACTTAATGCTTCTTGATAATTTTTAGGTAATGCTTTCAGCGTCATGCAAAGATGATTTTATAATTTGATGGCCTTAACAGTTCCATTCATGTCAGAAGCTACGTTTTTCATAACGCAAAGAAGTTTAAATTTAGGTGCTCATTTTTTTTGTTGGACACAATCCCAATCAGAACCAGTAGACACTGATGACAAGGAAAGTATAGTGGATGTTATTCACAGTAACTGTAATTCAAATTTGAAGAAATAAAAGTGGACAATACGATAACTTGCGGCCAGGAGCGACCGAACCTGTGGCCTTCAAATAACGTGTTGATGCTCTATAACTAGTGGGTGATTCCACGAGAGATCGAACATGCATGTCCGGATGATATTATTTGGGTATATTTGAGGTGCCTGCAACTGAAAATTTAATTCCTAAAACCTGATCCCAGTGCTCCAAAAAAATGTTTGAAGATGGCGGCGCACGCATCTCGCTATCGCTTGCTGCAACATTTTCCATTTTGCAGGTAAATTAAATGTGCACTGTAAAGGATGTGTTGAAATTTTTTTCTTATTTTAATACGCGTCACAGTGAATTTCATGAATGCTTTATTTAAGGTAGCGGTTCCACTGTCGCTATCTTGCCAGTAATCCCGAAAATGACACCACTAAGTCAGCAATAGAAGGAGAACGCTTGGGAGGTCAAACACTCGAACTTTGCTGGCACGCCCAGGAGGGGGGAAGCATGCTATCATGGCCCCGCAGGGGCGCCTGTGCAAGTAGGCGTTTGGTGTGTAGCGACACCACGGACCCGAGCTAACGAGGGAGTTTTGGCTCCCTCCCACGCCTAGCCGTGCGTGGCCTTGCCGTGTCCGGGGAAAAGGGGATCCTGGGAGTTGAGCCGACGCTGGGTGATTGGACCTTTAAGGCCCCCTGGCAGAGGCAACACACCCCTTTGGCCCCGGCTTCACGTAGACGGCACCCCTGGGCTGACCCACCCAGGGGAAATCGGCAGTCGCCTTTTTTTATCTCTCTCTCCCTACATCTTCGTCTTTATCTCTCACTTTTTATCTGTCCTGTCTTCTCCTCTCTTCTGTTTACTTCCAAACTTCCTGGCGGCTAGGGTTAACCATGTGCAAATAACCTACCTTGGTCTAGGCGCATTGGGTTATAGTAGCGTTGTACGGCTGGCGTCTGCAGGTTTTAGCACCCGCAAACTTGTAGCGTCCCCTCGTTGGGCTCCGTGGTGGGTGGCCGCCAACGCTTTTGAAGAAAATTAAACTGGCATGCATAGAGCATTTCCATTATTAAGTGATCGTACCGCCTTAAAGCGCGCACGCACCGAAGACTTAGGATTTTTCAACCGATCAACTGAAAACTTCCCCCATTTTCATGTTATACATAGTGAGATAAGCAGCAAGCAAGCCAGAACTGTATCCCTCTTTGTAGTAGCCAGATGTCTCACAGAAACTCTAGGAGCCGGGTACAAAGTTACCAAAATGGCCAGCGGAGACCTCCTCCTTGAAGTTGGAGAAAAAGAACAGTTTGAAAAGTTACAGAATCTTTCAACTTTTGGTGACACTCCTATCACTGTAACGCCACACAGATGCATGAACACAACCCGTGGAGTAGTATCTGATGCTGATTTGCTCGGCTTGACTGAAGAGGAACTTCTGGAGGGGTGGAAGAGTCAGAATGTGACCAATGTACAAAGGATCACCATTAGAAGAGACAACAAGGTAACACCAACTAAACACATAATACTCACGTTCGCTTCCAGTAATCTGCCAGAAAGTATTCAAACAGGGTACACTAAGACGTCGATCAGACCATACATACCTAACCCACGTCGTTGTTTTAAATGCCAGAAGTATGGCCACGGCTCACAAAGCTGTCGTGGTCACCAAACTTGTGCACAATGTGGAGTGTCAGGCCACAATTCTGACAATTGCGAAGAACCATCACACTGTGTGAACTGTGGCGAAAATCATGCCGCATACTCACGGTCTTGCTCATTTTGGAAAAAAGAAAAGGAAATCATCACATTGAAAATTAAAGAAAATATGACATTCAAGGAAGCAAGACGAAGAGTGTCGCCATTTTATGGCGCTGCATATGCTGATGCGGCGCGTCAGGGGGCAACGCCGCACCAGCCCTCGTCACTCCTTCGGCCAGCGCAGAGCGAGCCGACAGCTGTGGCACCTGCCCCCAAGGCGGCAGTAGTTCAGTCTACTCCGCCTCCTAGCGAATTGAGGCCGGAGACTCCAGGGTCCTCTGGTCTCAAGGCCTCCCCTCACCAGGTGAGGCCTAAAATCCGAACCACCAGCTCGCATGTACGGGCACCCAGTGCCTCTGAGGAGGCAATGGATACAACGGTACCCTTGGTACCAAAAGAGCGGCGCGCCTCCTTGGAGCGCGCCAAGAAAAATAAAAAACCAATAACGGGGCCGAACGACCGTCCTGCCACCTGAATTAACGAGCTCACTCCAACACAGGATACTCTTTGTACACACAGCAGCATCTCTTTTGTTTAAGGGGAGATGCGGGTCGAAAAATCGCGTTTTTTGCGAAAATTTCCACTTTTGAGATATTGCTTCTAAAATCACTTTTGATCATTCAACTATCATTTCCCCAAGGGTCATAGCTGAATTCAAACAAGAAAGTGGTAAAAAGTCGATCTGCGCTAGTGAAGGTAGCTGCCGAAGTCGCAAATTCACGCATCCGACGGCTATTTTTGAAAATCCGCCACTCGGCAACACGATGACGTCCTCCATCGGGGTTTGTTCAGTGGTGTAGATCAAGGCTCCTTCTAGTGTACAGGCGTCCCCCTAGTTTCGTATTTTAGTGAGGAATTTCACAAAACAGTCGTTTCCAAGTCGGTTTACAGCCAAGCTGCAGCCGCTTCGCGCATCTCTACCGGTCACATGGTACGCTACCGAGGCCGCCATTGGCTACATCTGATCGGCCTCGCTCGCTGAGCGCTTGCGACGATCGGCACTTGCCGTGCGTTTCTATTTTTTTCCGAGTTCACCATGGATAACTCGAAGAAGCGAGACTTCCGAGCACGAAAGTTTGCAAGCAAGAACAAGTACCAAGGGCGTCAACGTAAACCGAAGCGCAAAGCAGCGGTAGAAGAATGCGAGCCGCGGGCCACTAGGCCTAATCAAGGCAGCGGGGATACGGCGGCTTGCGGGAACTTTGACGAAATCGACGCCGCGATCAAGTTCATCAGCGCATCAGAAAAAAAGATTGAACAGTTCCAAAGCGAAAGAACGAAGAGTGTTTGTGGCTCTGTGAGCGGAGTATTTTGTGACATCGGCGCACTGACATCAATGGTAAGCCGTGCTGTTTGTCCAACATGCCACACCGCTGGACTCGTCGTTCGCGACACCGCAAGTAAATGCAAGGGCCTCTCTTCGTTCCTCGAGCTGCACTGTGATAACAGTGAGTGTCCCGAGTCAGTGGTTTCGGCCGCGCATAGTTCGCGGCGTGTTCTGCCGGAAAGACAGCCCACCGATGCTGGTGATGACTGGAGCTACCGAAGCGGCAGCTCGCGCGACAGCTTCGCTGTCAATGTGAAGGTAGCTGTGGCTGCGCGTGCAATAGGCATTGGGCATGAACAGCTGTCGCGTTTTTGCGCTATTCTTAGACTGCCAATACCTATGCATTATAAGACTTTTATTGCAATCGGCAAAAAAGTTCATGCTGCAGCTACCAAAGCTGTGCAAGAAAACCTGGCGAAAGCGCGGATGATAACTAAAGAGAAAGTTGATGGGGCTGATGTTGCTGTCATGTATGATGGCACATGGCAAAAAAGAGGGCACAAGAGCCACAATGACATCGGCACTGCTGTGTCTGTGGACACTGGTTTGTGCCTAGATTTTGAAGTGCTATCGAATTACTGCCTTGCCTGTAGCCGGCACCAGGACTTGGGTGATGAGGAATGGAATGGAATGGAAAAACTTTATTTCGGTCCTGCAGGACGCGCTTAGCGCGTAGCGGGCGTCTCCCACGTAGGGACCGACAGGGAGTACCTGGCGGCCGCTTCGTGGGCCTGCTGGACGGCCCATCGCTGGTCGGCGAGAAGTGAGCTCCTGAGGGACCTCTCCCACTTGCTTGAGGTAGAGTCGGGAGGAGTTGTTCTACACTCCCAGAGCATATGTTCGAGTGTCGCTGTGTGTCCACATGATGGGCATGTGTCGCTGGGGTATGCATCGGGATAATAAACGTGAAGCGTGGCAAGGTTTGGGTACGTGTGTGTCTGTAATAGGCGTAGGGTTAATGCCTGCAGTCGGTTAAGTTTCGGATGTGGGGGTGGAAAAATGCGGCGTTCCAAGTAAAAGTGCTTTGTAATTTCATTGTACGTAATTGGTGCATCCCGATTGGTATCCAACCCAGCAAGATGAGGTTGCCCTGTGGCAGTGCGGTCGGTAAGTGCGCGCGCTGCATCATGGGCGATCTCGTTGAGGTTGGGTAGGGCACCCGGCACCTGGCCGAGATGGGCGGGGAACCAGATGACAGTGTGGTGCTTCAGGGCACTCGGGTCCGCATTGCGCAGGATACGTAACGCCTGGTCGGAGATGACTCCGCGTTCGAAGGCTTTGATGGCCGGCCTGGAGTCGCTGTAGATGAATTCCCGTTTGCTGTCGAGCATAGCTATAGCTATAGCTACTTGCTCCGCTACTTCGGGGTTTCGGGCGAGGATTGTGGCTGAGGTAAGAGTCTGCTGCGCGGATGATACCGCGACCGCAGCGAAGGCTTGGTTGTTGCGATAGGCAGCGGCGTCCACGAACGAGACGTTGTCCGCTTCCATGTCTATGCGCTTGAGAATGGCGGTCGCCCGCGCAAGGCGCCTGCCTCTGTTGTATTCGGGGTGTACATTTCGTGGTATGGGAGCGATCGTAATAAGGTCGCGGATTTCACGGGGAATTAGAGTCAACTCTGGGGGGTCCCTGGCCCTCGAGGAGAAGAAGCCGAGCTCACGCAGAATATGGCGGCCCGCCTTGGTTGTAGTGAGTCGGGTCAATTGCACACGTTCCTGAGCTTCGGCGATCTCTTCTAGCGTGTTATGTACGCCAAGCTCGAGGAGTTTGTACGTTGGAGTGGTGATAGGGAGGCCAAGGGCTCGTTTGACCACCTTGCGAATAAGCGCATTGAGTTGATCGCGCTCAGCACGTAGCCACTTGTGTATAGCGGCAACGTACGTAAAATGGCACAAAACAAACGCGTGTACGAGACGCAGCAGGTTGTCTTCTTTGAGGCCATGGTGCCTGTTGGCTACTCTACGTACGAGTCGTATGGCATTCTCGGTCTTAGTCCTGAGCTTGTGTACTGTTTGGGTGTTGGTTCCGCGGGACTCGATGATCATGCCGAGGACCTTGATGGTGTCTACCCTGGGTACAGTACGACCATCTCTGGTGTGGAGGGTGATATTGCGTTCCGCCGGAGGTTTCCACCCTTTGGGCTTGGCACCCCGGCGTTTGGGCAAATATATCAACAGCTCCGACTTCGCAGGTGAGCACCTGAGACCGGTGTGGTCGAGGTAAGACTCGGTGGTGTCGATAGCCTCTTGCAGGGCGGACTCAATGAAGCCATCCGACCCTGTGGAGCACCATATGGTTACATCATCCGCATAGATAGTGTGATTTAGCCCGTCTATTTTTGAAAGTCGTTCGGAAAGCCCGATCATCACGAGGTTGAAGAGCGTGGGTGAGAGGACGGATCCCTGAGGAGTGCCCCGCTGTCCGAGCTCCACTTCTTCCGACACTAGGTCTCCTACGCGGAGGACGGCTCTGCGCCGAGTGAGAAAAGAGCGGATAAAGTAGTAAAATCGATGACCTAGGCCGAGGGCTGCGATCGCTTTCAAGATTGACGAGTGCGTTATGGTATCGAAGGCCTTTTCTAAATCGAGACCGAGTATTGCACGAGTGTCCCGAGTGTTTCCGCCATCTAGAATTTGATGCTTTAGGAGTAACATGGCGTCTTGAGTGGATAACCCTGGTCGGAAGCCAATCATGTGGTGCGGGATGTAGTCGTTATCTTCGAGGTACCGACCAACCCTGTTGAGGACGACGTGCTCAGCCACTTTGCCCACGCACGACGTGAGAGATATGGGGCGTAGGTTATTTAGGCTCGGCGCCTTTCCCGGTTTGGGTATCAGAACCGTGTGAGCTAGTTTCCAAGCATCGGGTATCTCACCCTTTTTCCATATCTCGTTGATAGTGTCAGTGAGGTAAGTGACGGAAGAATCGTCCAGGTTGCGTAGGAGCTTGTTGGTGATGCCATCGGGGCCAGGGGCTGAGCGGCCATTGAGCTCATGGAGAGCTCGGCGTACATCTTCAATAGAAAACTCGGCGTCTAAGTTAGTGTTGTTGCTGCCAGAGTAATCAGGGTGAGGGGTCACAGGGCCCGTGGGGAGCGGGAGATATTTTTCCACGAGGTTCTTGACAACATCTTCCGGTGACACTGTTTGTTTAGCCTGATGAAGTATCTTCACGATCGAATGACGCTGATTTGTGCGGGTGTTGGTTTCATTGAGGAGGTGTTTGAGTAAGTTCCACGTTTTGCCATTTCGAACCTGACCATCAATCGAATTACAAATTTCGTCCCACTGCTGTTTTGAAAGGATGCGGCAGTGATCCATCATGGTCTTGTTCAGCTGAGATATGCGTTTGCGTAACCTCCGATTAAGGCGCTGGCCCTTCCACCGGGCCAATAGAGACTGTTTGGCCTCTAGTAGGTGGGCGAGACGACTGTCCATCCTTTCGGTTGGAAGGTCTGTGGTGATAGTTTTCGTTGCCTTGTTTACATCAGCTTTGAGCTGGGCCGTCCATGTCTCGAGGCTCGGTGGGGTATCGGGAGGAGGTCGTTCTGCGCGGGTCTTACGAAGGAGGTCCCAGTCGACCCACGTGTACGACTTGGTCTTCCTGCTTACTGTGGGGAGGTGTACAGCCAATATGAAGTGGTCACTACCGAGATCTACCGCGAGGTTGGACCAGTGGGCGTCGGAGATATTCTTGACGAAGCATAGATCCGGCGTAGTATCTCTTTGCGTGGACGTACCAGTGCGAGTGGGGAAGGCCTTGTCCGTAATGAGAATAAGGCCCATGTCATTCGCACTTTTCCAAAGCTCGTTACCTTTGGGTGTGTCGTACGTGTAGCCCCAGGCGCTATGCGCAGCGTTAAAATCGCCTGCAATCACTAGCGGGTTAGGCCCCGCGAGGCGGACAGCTTTCTGGAACAAGCGTGTGAATCTTTGTCTATGGTGGCTGGGACTACTGTATACATTGAGCATGTATACGCTTTGTTGTGATATGTTTCCAGGGAGGATTTCGACCATAACGTGCTCAATTTCGGGCACATTGAGACTGTGCGCTGTGCAGGTAATCTTGTTAGCGACCAAGGTGGCGATACCGCGTCCTCCCGAGGGGCCGGGCAACCACTGGTATCCGGAAAACGTGGCGGTTGGTACTACAGTCTCTTGTAATAGCATGATGTGAGGTTTGGCTTCGTGGCTACGGAGGTATTGCTGCAGGAAAGCTTTCTTGTGGGTGAAGCTCCTGCAGTTCCATTGCCAGATTCGCAACTCGTCAATTGGCCTGGCCATCTTGAAGCATTAAGAGTTGGCCTGAGCACCCGGCGGGTGCATAAGGGCCGCGTGATGCGGTGGACTGGGCACGGCTGTACGTTGCGACAACGGCTTATCCGCGGCAACGGCAGGGGCGACGACGTGATCAAGATATTGCTCCACTTGGCCCAAACGATTACCGTGTACCGCGAGAGTAGACTGCACGAGAGCCATGCTTTCGCCAAGAAAGCGAAGGCTTTCCTTAATCGCCGATAGCGTGCTCTTAATGTCGTCTAACTCTTCCTTTAAAGCTGGCTGGTCGTGGGCGACCGCGCGTTTCTTGGGTGCGCTCTCGCCGTCGTCGTTACCAACGCCTACGGGTTGCGGCTGCAACGGAGTGACTGCATTGTCGTCGTTGTCGGTTGGGGGCATAGCAGCGCGTGCGTTTCTGTCAGTTTTTAGTTCGGCAATTGCGACTGTGAGTTTGCGTATTGTTTCTTTCATCATCGCATTTTCCTGCTTTAAGATCGCTATCTCAGAGGTGTTGTGTGTATCATGCTCTGGGAGTGATCCCGACCCTACCTGTGATGTAGTGTTTCCTTTTCTCCGGATGGCGTCCGCCCAAGTGAGAGGTCCCCGCTTATTCTTGCTGACGTTGCCTGGCGATGGTGGTGCCGATGGGCTAGGCGATCGTTGACGCGAGACCCCGGTGAGACTGGGGTGAGGCCTGGAACTGGCATGAGGCCCGGAACCTGAGTTGGAGCCGGAGCGTGATCCGTGTCGGGAATCTGAACGGGAACCGTGACGTGAACCAGAACGAGACCTGGAGTAGCCTCGCGATATAGATCTGGTTGGGGTCCCACTTCGCGCGCTGCGGGAGTGGGTCCGAGGGCGGCTCCGGGACCTCGATACACGCATTGTGCGGTTCCTGGGACGACTCCGGGATCGGGACCGGGATCGGCTGCCATTGGGTCGACCATCTGTAAAAAGCTTCGAGGCCTGGTCGTCGTCAGTGGTTGCATTGAACTCGTTCATTGCATCGTAACTGTTGTGTCGCATCGAGTGTGCTCGCTCCCATCGTCGTCGGCGCACAACGTATGGAATGTGGTAGCGTTCTTTACATTCCCTGTCGGCAGTGAGGTGGGTTCCTCCGCAAAGCTTGCATGTTGGTGTGCAGCGGTGTTCCTTTTCGGGGTTCGGCACGCTGCAGCCTCTGCAGATAACGTCTCCAGGGTTCGGGCACACGTCCGCTCGATGGCCGAGCCGACCACAGGTGTAGCAAATATCTATCTGTCTACGGTATAGTGTACATTGAAGTAGCACCGATCCGTATCGCACAAAATTGGGCACACGATGTCCATCGAAGGCCACGATCACTGCAGTGGTACTTCCGATGCGCTTGGCAGCCAAAGCTAGTGGATTGCGGTCGTTGACAATCTTCGCATCAATGTCCGCCGAACCGTCTTGCACGGGAATCCCTCGAATGACACCTTTGCATGTAGAATGTGGTGCCGCTTCGTAGGCACTAACTTCATAGGTCTTGTCAGCGATGCGAATTTCTTTAACGCGCACGTAGCGATTAGCATTTTCTCTCTTCGGCGTGCTTGCTACTAAGATATTCTGTTTAATATTGGGGCAGAGCGTGTCTGCTTGCTGCTCCGATGGGCTGATACCTGCCGAAGTCGAAATGGCTTCAGCGATTGTCGTTGGGCCAACCCTAGCGATGTTAAGACCCCCTCTGGGTCTAATGATAATGCGGATGTCATTCTTTGGTAGGTGAGGCATTCGGCTTTCTCGAATAATCTTGTTCTTCACATGTTCTCTGTTGCGGGGCTTGTGCTCGTTGCGTTTCAGAGCGCTATATGACGGCACACGTTTGGAGCCTTCATTTTTTGCTCGGCGACAGAAATATGGCAATCATTCCACACACCTGTCTGCGAAAAAAATACAGAGTGCTCCTCTCATGCCATGGAGACTGAGGCAGCTTTGCGCATATGGGGCAGGACATCCTCATACACAACGCCATTGCGCTTCACCAAGTTCCTCAGTGATGGGGACAGCAAAGCTTATACCGCTGTCGCTGAGGCCAAGGTATATGGTGAAGCTGTTGTGGACAAGGAGGAGTGCACAAACCATGTGGCCAAGCGTCTAGGCACTGCACTTCGGAAACTGCCAACACGACTTCCACGAGGGGAAAAGCTGACAGATGGCACAATTCAAAAGCTGCAGAACTATTACCGTATTGCAATCACAAACAACAGAGGTGATATTTTGAAAATGCATCGTGCCATCTGGGCCTCATATTTCCATTCATCATCGAGCAACACAGCAGGCAGCCACCGATACTGTCCAGAAGGGGCGACTTCCTGGTGCAAGCATAGGCGAGCCGAAGCGCTTGGGGAGGCCCCACTTGACCACACACCAATCTTGACCAAGGCTCAAGGATTGGCTGTGCTTCCCATTTACAAGCGGCTCACAGATGAAAAGTTGCTGGTGCGTTGTATCCAAGGGAAGACCCAAAACGCTGCAGAATCTTTGAACAGCAAAATCTGGTTGTTGTGTCCGAAGACTAAGTTTGCCTCCCGGACAACAGTGGAAACTGCAGCTGCTATGGCCGTGTTGTGGTTCAATAAAGGACATTCAAGCTTTGAACACGTGCTAGAGGAGCTTGGTGTAGTCCCACCAGATCAACTGATCACCCTGGGCCAATCCCGCGACCAGAGGAGAATCGAAAGAATGTCTGCGTGTGAAACAGCCGAGGCAAGGGCCCATCGGCGAAACGTGGCAAAAAAAGCGCGCCTTGATGACTCCCTTCTCAAGCGGCGAGAAGGATCCACCTATGGAGCAGGACAATTTTAGGTGCTCTAGCTGTGTCCCTTCTATGATATCACCAAGTTTTGTGCAAATCGCACTGTGTAATCATGAGTAAACATATTTACAACTTTCAAATGCATTTTTCTCGATTTCCATTTTGAGGTAATTCTCTCATCTTGTGCACAATCTTTTTTAGGCATAAAATAGTCCTATCTTGATGAAATTTTGCACAGAGCTTAATCAGCAACTCTAGAATACAAGTATCTACTTTAGGTTGCATTATACATCACAGATTTTTTGTTACACAACTTGATACACTGATAGAGAGATGTAAAATATGCATTTAGTACTATTAATTTTTTTTTAATGTAGCAAATAAATTTTGTTTGAGGTACTTTTCTGTATTGTACTGCTCAAGTGCAGCAGAATGAGCCATTTTGCAATTCTGTGTGTAAATTTTTAGTAAGCTTTATTATGTGCACAAAAACACCATATTTTGATATCAAAGTTGTAGTAACTCCGGAACTACTATAGCTATCAAAAAAATAATTGCAGTTATGAAATCAGCACTGCAAGCTTTACTAACACCTAAAATTTCAAGGAGCTGGGTTATGAAATAAAAAAAAAACCTTTTTCGAGTAGCATCTCCCCTTGAATATGCAGACAAAAATATTACAGTGGAACATCCGAGGCCTTTTTCGAAACCTCGATGACTTACAAGAACTCCTCCATGAACACAATCCAAGAGTGCTGTGTGTACAAGAGACACACTTAAAACGAACTATCACAAACTTTTTACGTAACGACATAATTTTCCGAAAGGATAGAGATGATGCCATGCTACCATCCGGTGGTGTAGCGGTTATAGTAAGTCAAGGTATAGCATGCACACAATTACCCCTTCAAACTTCCCTCGAGGCGGTGGCTGTCCGAGCAGTTATTCTAAACAAACTTGTCACTGTCTGCTCTTTGTACATACCTCCGCACCACCGTCTCGAAAAACTTCAATTCCAGTCTTTAATAGACGAACTACCTGAACCTTATCTGGTCCTCGGGGACCTGAACGCACATAATGGTCTGTGGGGTGACTCTCGCTGTGATGCCCGAGGTCGTCTCATTGAACAATTCCTCATTTCATCGGGTGCTTGTCTGTTGTATAGGAAAGAGGCAACATACTATAACCTTGCCAACAAAACTTACTCTTCCATAGACCTCAGTATCGCATCTCCTTCACTTGTACCATTACTTCAGTGGAAAGTCATAAATAATCCATACGGAAGTGACCATTTCCCTTTAGTTTTGAGTACACCAATAATAAATGAATGTCCTCCACATGTTCCCAAATGGCTGGTAAACAAAGCCAACTGGGAACAATTTCAAAAGCTTACTCACCTAAATTGGACAGACATATGCGAGTTAGGCATAGATGAAGCTGTGCAGTACTTCACGGCTTTTCTTACTGACGCAGCAACCAAGTGCATTCCACAAACATCTGGACTGCCCGGCAAACGACACGTTCCGAGGTGGAACACTAAGTGTCAGAATGCGCGAAAGGAACAGAACAGGGCATGGAGGTTGCTGCGGAACTCGCCGACAGCGGAAAACCTTGAGAGCTTTAAGAAAATAAAATCTCGAGGCAGGAGAATGCGTCGGCAGGCCAGAAAAGAAAGCTGGCACAAGTTTTTATCAGGGATAAATTCATATACACAAGAAGCTAAAGTCTGGAACATGGTTCCTAGGGTAGCAGGAAAACAAGTACACTCACTCCCACTCGTAAACACACAAGGTGATAGCCTGGAAGATCAAGCGAACTTCCTCGGTGCACACTACGAGCAGGTGTCTAGCTCGTCACACTACACTGAAGCTTTCTAAAGACACAAAGCAAAGATAGAAAAGCAGAAACTAGAATCCAAGTGCACAAATTACGAGGAATACAACCAACCTTTCAACTTAGCTGAGCTACAAACATCACTAAACTCTTGCAATAATTCCGCTCCAGGCTACGACCGTGTCACATATGAAATGTTGAAAAACCTGCCGCTCAAAACGCGAAAAACTTTACTCTCTCTATACAATGCAATCTGGCTTTCAGGCAGCATCCCTGCTTCCTGGAAAGAGGCTATTGTTATCCCTATTTTGAAACAGGGCAAGGACCCTTCCTCAGTTTCAAGTTATAGGCCCATTGCACTAACCAGCTGCCTTTGTAAACTTTTTGAAAAAATGATAAACCGCCGACTTTTACATTTCCTTGAAACACACAATCTGCTCGGCCAATTTCAGTGTGGGTTTCGGGAGGGTAGATCTACCACCGACCATCTGGTGCGTATTGAGGCACAAATCCGAGACGCTTTCGTCCACAAACAATACTTCCTCTCAGTGTTTCTCGATATCGAGAAGGCCTACGACACAACATGGCGTTTTGGCATATTAAGAGACTTGTCTCACCTGGGTGTGCGCGGTAGAATGCTTTCCATAATCGAGAGTTACTTGTCCAATCAGAAATTCCGTGTCCGTGTGGGCAGTATTCTTTCGCAAACATTTGTGCAAGAAACGGGAGTACCGCAAGGTGGTGTACTTAGTTGTACACTTTTTATTATTAAAATTAATTCCTTGCACCTGTCCATCCCCCGCAACATGTTCTATTCCACATATGTCGATGACGTCCAGCTTGGCTTTAGGTCATGCAACCTAGCAATGTGTGAGCGGCAGGTTCAGTTAGGTTTAAACAAGGTCTCCAAATGGGCAGAGGAAAACGGATTCCGGCTGAACCCAGGAAAAAGCACGCGTGTCTTGTTCTCCCGAAAGAGAGGCATGCACTCAGAACCCGACATTGAACTGAACGGCCAATGTCTGTCTGTGAATGCGGAGCATAAATTCCTAGGCTTAATCTTGGACAAGTTGACCTTCGTACCACACATAAAGTATTTAAAAACAAAATGTTTAAAAGCCATGAATGTTATAAAAGTGTTGTCACGTACTACGTGGGGTAGTGACAGGAAATGCCTCATGAACCTGTATAGAAGCCTCATTTCCACCCGCTTAGATTATGGGGCCATTGTTTATGAGTCTGCGACTCAAAGCGCTTTGAAGATGCTGGATCTCGTGCACCATTTAGGCATCCGCCTTTCTACGGGTGCTTTTCGCACCAGCCCCGTAGAAAGCCTTTACGTTGAGTCAAATGAGTGGTCGCTTCATCTGCAAAGAACTTACATGTCCTTTGTATATTTTCTTAAGGTGAAAGCAGACAAGAGGCACCCCTCATACTCTACTATTAATGATTTGTCGAGCTCCATTCTGTTTCAAAACAGGCCTTCAATGAGGGAGCCCTTCTCAGTTCGCCTGAAGGGTCTAGCTGAGGACACTGGAGTGTCACTCGAACACAGTTTAATGGCTCCTGTAGCATACCTTCCACCGTGGCAGTGGCAGACTATAGATTGCGATGTGTCTTTCCTAGAAATTACTAAACATGCGCCTATTGCCCATATTGGAACATACTTCCTGGAACTTCAACACAAATACACACGTCCTGAGTTCTTTACAGATGCCTCTAAGTCTAACTCCTCTGTGTCCTACGCTGCTGTTGGCCCTTCCGTTTCGGATGCTGGCCCTCTACATCCAGGCACAAGTATCTTCACAGCGGAAGCTTACGCGATACTTGTGGCAGCCAAACACATCAAAAAATTACAAATACAAAAAGCAGTAATTTTTACAGACTCCCTCAGTGTGGTAACGGCTCTGCACAGTCTTAAAAAACAAAAAAAACCCTGTCCTCGTTTCACTTTACTCCATTTTATGCACACTCTACACACTCAACCAACATGTTGTAGTGTGCTGGGTGCCAGGGCACCGTGAGATTCAAGGCAACGTGAGGGCGGATCAGCTCGCTGCATCCGTCCACAAAAGCACTGCCCCTACACCCATATCAATCCCGGCCCTTGATCTTAAGCCGTCTCTCAAACGAAACCTCAGGGTTTACTGGCAGAGCAAGTGGGACACACAAAACAAACTACACGTCATTAAGCCACACCTTGGTCATTGGCTGCCCGTATCGAAATCGCGTCATACAGAGGTAATACTAACGAGACTCAGGATAGGACACACATACACGACACACACATATCTTTTGTCTGGTGGCGATCCACCATTGTGTGACAGATGTGGTGAAGCATTGACAGTCCTTCACATGTTAATCCAGTGCAAACACTTAGAAACTCTAAGAAAACGACATTTTCCATCACCCTACCAACAACATATACCTTTACACCCTGAAATGTTCGTCGGTAGGGAACCGCTTTTCATAAATCATTGTTAGCGTTTTTAAAAGAAATTCATAATTTTCATATCATATACCCGGGCATTCCGTAGCACGACCTCTCTAGAGAGGTTTTTGCTGCGGAGGTTACACAAGAAAGCACTTGCCTCACGGCCCTTGGACGCAAGGGTATGAACGAGTGAGGCACTTGTGCTAATGCCATACATATCCACCATCGTCTTTATTATCACCAACTTTTGTCATCTATTCACACCACACACATCTTTCACGGCATGGTCATCATTTTATTACTTGTATGTTCTTACCCACCTTATCGCGAGGAATTTTATGGCCTTTATACAACCGCTTATCACAATCATTGTCCATATTTTTAGTAAGACGAACTGGCGCTCTTTGGCCAACAAATGGCCCTTGCGCCAAAAAACACCATATATCATCAGCATGCTATCATGGTTAGGAGAAATGAGGCATTCAGTCAGCAGGGGCTTTTTTCTTTCTCCCCTTCATTAAAACCTGTATCTCTCCCTCTAAAGTCCATACTCACTTGTCCGCATCCCCTGCAGCGCTGGGCTTTTCACGCAAGGAACAATGGCGCTGCAAACCACTCAAGTTTACTTTTGATTAGCAGGCTGTCGACCAGTGCTGCCTCATTGGCCAGCTGCTCTGCATGACACTTAGTGGCGGAATGCGCGACTGGCTGACAAACTCTCTCGCGGAAGCCACGTCTCAAACTATGAGACATCTTTCGGTGTACATGTGTAAATAATCCTCCGCTTTCACTTACGCCTGCCTCATTCAATGCTGGCTACCCTTTATTTGAGATATTCTCCTGCCTACTACTTTGAATAGAATTTGGCAGTATTGACTAAATAAATAAATAAATATTCTTCAGCCAGACAGCGGTCATCATAAAGAAATTACGTTTTCGTTTTGATTCCGACCACTCTTTACCGTGCCACTAACGATAATTGTCAGCTCAAAAAAGACGCCTCAACTGGTACACAAACGGGGAAAAGGAAACGGGATGGAGCAAAGACCGAAGGGGGGAGGGGCATGCCCCACCCTCCTTGTACCACCCGAACTTGTGCTGGCGCGCCAAACTGGTTGAGAAGCAGGCGCGGAAAGGGTCGTGATTCGGTGAAACGAAGCATTGAGCGGGGGCTTTCTTTTTCTCCCTGTCGACGACAGCCCTCTGTCTCTCTCTGCTTCTCTAGAAACCCTCGCTCACTCGTCCCTGTCCTCTGTTTTGCACTGCTTTTGACGCTGCAAACCACTGACGTAGGCTGCCTGGCCAGCTACACTTTGTGAAAAGCAGTGCCGCAATGGGAGGTTCAGTGACGAGATATATCCCAGACGTTGCATCAGAAGCGAACCATGAGACATTACATCTTTACGTGAACATGTGTAGATGATACCCTCAGGCACTGCCCTTTACTCTTACCTCGTTTACTGATGGCCGCTATTCAGTTGTAGTTTAGCTAGGTGGCAAGCATCATATCAAACTGTGGATTTGCTTTTCTCTATTTAGCTAGTTGCTGCTACAGTCGAGCCCACATATAACGGCCTCACTTAAAACGAACAATATTCGCGTTACCATGAAAATATAGATTGGTTCAGTGGCACAAAATCGCACTTACAACGAACGCCTCTGAGCGCCGCTGATCGGTTACAGACAGTGAACAGAGTCAGCGGTCTGCCGACTTCCCTGGAAACCGATTTCGATCACCGATCAGGTATGATCAGGCATCGGCGAGGTGCCCATACATTCTTATTGTTAAACGCCGACCCTGCTTCCGCGACCCTCAAGTTGCCGTGTTCCCCAACCCATGGAGGAAGGAAAGCTGTTTCCTTCCTCCATGCCTCGACTGCTTTTTGTTACGCACCCCTCCGTTCTTTGTCCCCCCGCCCCCCGCATCGCCAGACGAGGCCCGTGTTTTCGCATTGCCCCCGATCTTTTGAAGACCAGTCGGCCATCTACCCTGTTTTTGATCGCTGGTACTGTCGTTGGCGTTCCCGGCCTGGAGTGACCAGACCATTTGCCAACGTCGTCTACCACCGACCGTGTCCGATAGTGTGCGTCTAGTGCACGCACGTGCGATACCTCACCGACTCTGATAATTTGCGATTCGTTTCGTGTTTAGGTCTTGTTCTCGCTCAGTTCGCACTCGGCTCAGCGTGCCTTCCGCGCGCGTGCGGGAGCGCAAAAACAGCTGGTAATTTGTACGGAACGAATCGCGAAATATCGAAGTTCCTGAGGCCACGCAAACCAGGTGGCGCAACGAAACAATTTTTTGATCACGGCCGCCGATTCTTCGAACACCGCCGCGCGCACCGATCCCGGCGGCCATGCTTTGGCTTCTGCACGTGCAACCACTCTTTCGAAATTTTTCTACGTGCGAGTTTCGCAGACCTTTCAAGCAAGCTACCCAACCTGCCTCCTTCCCGTGTGTTTTGGTTTTTAAGGTCGCTTCCCGCCGCATCCTCCCCTCTCTTTATCACAACTCCTTGCCCTTCTCTCGCAAGTCTGCTCTCCTCTCTTGATCACCACCCCTTTGCCCGTCTCCACCACTCCGCGATGCCCGCCACGCTGGCTCGAATTAGTTTCGTTTTCTCACTGGAAACGGGCCCAGAGTTGTTCCACGCCTTCTGGCATGTGTGTCGCGGGTGCGCGTTTTGCTCGCTCTTGGTGTGTGTGTGTGGTCATGATGGCCGACGGGAGGACCAGCACGCTTTTCCCTGCCACTCAACAAAATGTCGAAAGTGTGACCGCTTGGCTTGAGTGTAATCTGTGCGTTAGGTGCCGTGTCGCGGAGCGTTTGATGACAGCTGTTGACCACCTGGCAGCCAACTTGCCGCTTCGGGCGTCCCAGTATTCAGCTGTGGAGATGCTGAATATTTCGTGGGCGGTGGGGTAGGCTACGTGCGCGCGAAACTGGTTTCGCGAGGTCGACTTCGTCGATGTCGGGCCCGATGCCGAGCCTGAAGCTTCCGAACAGGACCACTGCGGCGGCGATTTGTGGCAGCGCGTAATCGATTCCCACCTGTGAGAGCAGGTGGGTGTTGCGATGGTATAATTATGGCCGATGATGATGCCGACACTGTGGAACCTAGCACGAATTGGGGCATTGTGAATGAAGTATGTGGCGAGAGCTATTTGGAGGATTCGGATTGCGAGAACGACGAAACTTCGGAGCCAGTGCCTCATGCAGCTTATGCCACGGGCCTGGGCCAACGAGCACCCTGCCGTTTTAAATGAACTCGAGACCACCCATATCGCTTCTGCGTCTCTCATAATCATAGAGTGGTTTTGGGACGTTAAACCCCACATATCAATCAACCCATATCGCTTCTGCTCTTCGAAACACGTGCATCACGGACTTTTTGTCGCAAAAAAAGTTTGTGTTTTCACTCGCAACTTTTCTTAAAAGCTGTGTTTCGTTTACTGCGAACTTCGGGATACAGCGAACGAATGCCGAGTCATTCTCAGGTTCGTTATAAGCGGGCTCGACTGTACCACCCTCTATCCCGTAACACTCACTGACACAAGTGCTCTTTCCACTAAATGTTTATTTCTCTGGAGAAAGAAGCGAGGCCAATATCATGTAAATAGAATGTCATATTTAGTATTTATGAAGTAATCTACAGGTATTGTTATACATCATTCAATTTATAGGGCATAAAAAGCTACTCTCTCTCTTTCTCCATCTATATATATATATATATATATATATATGTAATAAGGGAAAGAAGTGTATACCTAAGGACTCGTTTTTTCGTGTTTTAACATAATAATAATGAGATATAACAGACAGTAATGCCAAGGAATGTACAGGGAAAGTTATTAAAACCAATGGAATGTAAATAAGAAGAAAGAAAAGTGGATGAAAAAATTACCAACTGTGAGCAGGAATCGAACCTACGACCTTCGAATTACGCGTCCCCTGTACATTCCTTGGCATTACTGTCTGTTATATATCATATATATATATATATATATATATATATATATATATATATATATATATATATATATATATATATATATCTATATATATATATATATATATATTTATATATATATTTATATATTCATACACACACTCACACACAGTCGAGCCCGCTTATAACGAACCTGAGCGTGACTTCGCTGTATCTCGAAGTTCATAGTAAATGAAACACAGCTTTTAAAAAAAGTTGTGCGTGAAAACACAAAATTTTTATGCCCTCAAAAGTCCGTGATGCACGTGTTTCGAATAGCTAGCAGAAGCGATAAGGGCGGTCTCGAGTTCATTTAAAACGGCAGGGCGCTCGTTTGCCGAGGCTTGTAGCATAAGCAGCATGAGGCACTGACTCCAAAGTTTCGTCGTTCTCGCAATCCGATTCCTCCAAATCGCTGCTGGTGCTCTAGTGACGGTTCTCCCCCCCCCCCCCTTTTTCCTGCGTGTATTTTTTTCATGTTTTTCATTCTCGTTCAAGATGGGCCGCGTGTTTCATCTCTTCTTGAGCATTCGACGGCAGGTCTAACACGGCATGGGGTGCTATCTATTGCGTGAGCCCTCCAAGCGACTGAGATCGGACGCATCGTTTAATTTCTGCTTGAGCAGCGCTCACCACCCCAGCTTGCCCAATTTTCCGTGTGGAGAATGTTACTAACTTGTAGTTTACGCGTAACACGGAGGCAACGGCGAAACCCCGTCGAGTGTCCATATAGTTCCTATTGTAATAAAAGAACAATTACTTAATTGCCTAGCAATAGCGTGGTGAACCCATCTAAATTTCTTCGCGGTTATTATGTCCACTGTGGCACTTCACTGATCATGGGGTTTTTACATTGATCTTTATAAAGCCTAATTGGTTTAATATGAACATAACTTTTATTATATTAGTTTATCTTTAGTCTTGAGTTGCTGTTCATGCTGATGCAGTGTTTTAATCACATTTTGAACATTGCAACATTTCAACATTAAATTTTTTTATTTGTCTGAGTAGCTGTTCAGAGCGCCGCTTATGCAGCTTGAGTAGCTTATGTTTTTTTCATTGAGTTGCTGTGCTTTCAGCTTTGATGTTGTAAGGCTTAATATATATATCATCTTGGGGTAAGCCTGATCACTTGACTTGTGTTGAATGCTATTCCGATGGAGGCAGAAATGTTGTAGGCCTGTGTGCTCAGATTTGGGTGCACGTTAAAGAACCCCAGGTGGTCGAAATTTCCACTACGGCATCTCTCATAATCATATGGCGGTTTTGGAACTTTAAACCCCACATATCAATTAAGCACTGAATGCTTAGTAAAAACCAATGACTTTTTTTGTGTTTATGAGAAAGCAAAGAGAAAGTAAAAATTATAGTTAACAGAGGTGACCCAACAAATTTGCTCCAGAACTAAATTTTGATGCATTTTGCTGCTCCAATGCATTCCTTTTGGTGCTCCAGAGTTGCTACAAAACGCCCCTTTTACTGCTCCAAAGCTATTCCAAAACCTTACTAATCCTGCTCCTAAAGCTGTTCCAAAAGACTGAAGCCCGCTTCCACCACTGGAATAGTGAATTTTAGGTCCAAAACAAAAAAAAAGAAACAGTGGTTTCGGTCGAGTAATTCTAAATTGAATTCGAATGGTATATAAGGTATACTATAAAGAAAAAGGGACGTATTTGTCATAACGTTAATAAACTGTGCAATATTTTTTAACAAGGGGAACAAGGCCGCTGGAACAAGGAAATGGAAACGACTTTGAATAGTAGAGAGATTTGACTTTGAGTAGAATGTTAAGTGATAACCTGTAAAATGTGTAAAATTTTATAGTTTACTATACTCAGAGCATATAAGCTAGTATAGCAAGCTTATAAACTTGAAAAAAAGTTTTATGAATGAATGTGTGGATAACATGTTCATTTAATTTTAAGTGGGGCTTCACGGCAATGCGAATGTCCTCCGGATAAGTGTTTGCGTGGCTTGGCATCTTTTCGAAGTAGTGAAACCTCCTTTATAGGAGATGACATGCATATATTATAGATTTTGTAGGTGCTTTCACGACTCACTCCTCAACTACAGTGAAACCGCCTTTACAGGGGGACATGCGTACTAATGAACACGTATATGTTCACTTCAAATACTTTGAAATTTTCTATAAATTAAATTTGAATCGAAGCAAATTCGAATACTGTATTATTCATTCAAAGTATTCAAAGATTCGTACAAGCCTAGATATTGTCGACCTGAATGCACGGGGATTTAATTTTGGGTACTCTTTTAGTTCGTGGTATTCATGTGCAGGGCAACTTTATTTTGTTAAAAGGGGGTTTCAAGTGCACGCCCCTCTCTGGGGTTTACCAGAGAGAGTTTGGTTTGCTTTTTCATATACTTTATTTCATTATAACTAGGTATAGTGTGTAAGCACATGGATTGAATGCACCACCTTGCACTTGCTTCATCATTGTTTGCAGCTGCAAGACGAAAAATTGAGTTGGCTGAAAGGTTCAAGCTTCTAAAAAAGGCTGGAAAACTCGACAAGTACCTGGAGAAAAGACGCAAGAAGAATGTTCAGAAGGAGCGGAAAAAACTACCTTTATCAGTTACTTGAATTTGGCTTGTATGTCTTGTTTTAAATACATGTATTCCTTCAATTAATTCTCTTTTTGTATTCCTTCAATTAATTCTCTTATTTGCATACCATGCTGATGCATTTATTAAATGGAAGGTAACCGACATAACTTGCACATACAAAATTAATGGAATCCTTTGAGATTTGAGCTGGCTACAGTGTACAAATAAATAAAATTACTGAAAGTCTTAATGAAACTGTGGACTCTTCTGTATAATTGTGTGTTCAAGAGCACTTCTAGAGGCTTTTAGGTCCTGCAAATTCTCAAATGATGCCCTGAATGTGCCACTTTTTCTGTGCACTGTTTGTTTTGCATATTCGGTGCCCACGTTGCCCAGCATTGAATCCTTGCTGTCAAGCTTCAAAGAGATGCCTTATCTTGCAATGTTGCACATGTGGCACTAGCATCCTGGTGGACTTGGCTGAGGTGTCGTCTACATAAAACAGCTTGTTTAAATTCAGTTCTTATCTGTTTGTTTTGCATTGTCGTAGCCCACCCTGCCAGCAATGGGTCCCTGTTGTCAGGCTTCCAAAAGTTAGCTTATCTTGTAGTGCTGCGTTCGTGGCACTAGCACTATGGTGGCTGAGATAGTGTCTGCGAAGAGGTGCTAGCACTTGCATACATCACAACTGAAACTGCACGCACAAACTTTTGACATGTTGATTCACTGATAGTGGAGGGTAATTTATGGTATCATAATTCATCACTATGCTTTAAACCAACAGCATCTATTAGCATTTATAAACAAGAATGATTCATGAAATGTGTGGGTAAAGTAGTTCAGCCCAGGAGCCTGGCTGGCTCTTTCAATAAAGGCCATTTGGCAGGCCCTGAAGGTCAATAGTTTCTGTGCCTCCCACTACTCCGTTGCTTGTAGATTGTTTAAGTTAAGGACGAGTTTCTGTGCTTCCCACGACTTCTTAGTGTGTACATTGTTTGAGTTTGTTGTTCTACAAACGTGTGGAGGGCACCCCCGTGGTATGTGTACTTATCAGAGTTGGGGCATGAAATTACAGGAAAGTTTATGTAAGAAGAAAAAAAATCCAACACAGTCTGCAAATCTTCTCTGGCTTCTGTGGAGGGACAAAAAAGACAAGCCTTGGCACAGTGGATTTTTCTCCACCTTGTAGAGCATGTGCTTAATATTCTTTAACATTTTGTGGAGCATCTACAGAATCTGAACCAACTTCTTCATAATCCCTTTTGATGCTGCCAACTCTTCTCTGGCCTTGGATAATTCTCTCTCCATGCTCTCGCCTACGTACCAGTGCACAAACACTTGCTTAGAATACATAAGATCAGTCTTAAGATTCAAGTGACCCCAAGCGCCAGCAATTGTAGTTGGGTTAGACAACATGCACACTGCATGTGGTACTTTGGCCAAATGTCCACCCAGAATCTCTTTTCGTGGTTACCAGTTTATGTTGACTTGAAAAAGAAGAAAAGAAACTACATTGAGCTAAGTGAGCATGATTTTAGAAAAATATGAGTGGAATGCATACTAAGAAAGAACCTTGTATCCGGTAGGGCACCAGTCGACAAACTGAACATTTCGCTTGGCCTTAAAGGGATACTGAACGAAATTTTTGTGTCCTAGATTTTGAGCCAAATTCAAAGATTGGGCCCTGAAATCTATAGAGACAACCTTCATTCTAGGCAGAAACTATGGGAAAATAATGAAATTAATGTGTTTTCCACAAATTGCCACGTCTAGCGGCTGCGTCGTGAACTAGAGAAAGTGACGTTTGGTGATGTCACACACACCTAGAGTGGGCAAGTCAACAGTGCCAGCTGTCGCTGCGTCTCTCGACTCGCTGAAATTTCACTTCGGTTCCCCAAACCGCTATGAACAACACCAGCAGACAATGCTTCAGTAGTGGTTAGAAGATGAAGAAAGCGCCTAATTTCTGCAGCCCGGTAGGGAGCACAGCGCAGCACCTTGTTTTTGTGGAAGGCGAAGAGTGGGAGGAAAGAAAAGTTGGAGAATAGGAAGAGGAGGACAAGGAACACGTGCATCCTGCATGCTCCTTCGTGTGACAATTAAAAAAAAGTCTATTAACTGTTTAGAAATATGGGAAATTAACTCTGTTTATCGGAACAGTGGTATCTTTCGAGTCGAATTTCGAAGTTTTGTCAGTTTTTTCTATTTTCGTCCAGTACCCCTTTAATGACAGCGATTGCAGCTACGCTGACATCCTTGGAGACTACAGTGCCTCGGTACCAGGTGGTCGAAATTTCTGGAGCCCTCCACTACGGCGTCTCTCATAATCATATGGTGGTTTTGGGATGTTAAACCCCACAAATCAATCAATTACACTGCCTCGGTAAAGCATGCAGCAAGCCATATATCTTCCACAGCGAGGATTGCACTTCAGGAACTGGCTGGCTGGTTCAAAGCAAGCATTTGTGATTTACGGTGTAAGAAACCAACGAAAAGTGGATCCTGAAAAACAAAGAAAAATTACAAGTGAGCCTAATTAAAAAGTAATAATTGTTGACGTTTTAAGTCTCAGAACCACATTGTATGATTAGATGCAGTAGTGGGGTGCACTGAAATTTTTGATGACCTGGGGTTCTTTAAGGGGTGGTGCAACCATAAATGTTGTGGCATGCACGTTCTTTGCTGCAAGCGTTTCTTATAGTTCAAGGAAGCACGATACACGCACCAAGATTCTTTTATTCTCCCCAAAAATATTAATATTGCCTTTTTGTTGTGGGGACAATTTTTGGTGTCGGTTTCTGGGCGCCGATTCAGGCAGTGACGCAGAAGTGTACGAGGCTGAGTCACATGACCACACAAGGTGGTGACGCACGTCGTGCTGATTATCGCCTGCTCCCGCACACATGTGCCACACAAGCACCTGGAAAACAAATGCGGAGACATTGTCAGCAGTTGCCCCTTCCTTGTTTATCGACCTGCGATCTGTTCCTCTCCCTATCTTCTACTTTCCTACTCTATTCTCCTTCCATCAATCCCCTACAAGACGCTGCACCGTGCTCTCTTAAGGGCTGCAGATATTAGGTGTCTCTTTCTTCCTCTAACCACAACCACCACCATGGCTAGCTGCAGCGGCCGCGATGCTTTGCCGTTACGTACGTGGCAAAGGCCCGGAGGTCACTCGCCTCATTACTATTGGGTGCGAGGCCCACCACTGGAGGCGCGAGCGCTGCAATCGCTGTGACGCGCCATGGTTTTATCACGTGATCTCGCCTCGCTCTGGCGAAGGAAAACTGGTGGTTGGATGCGCTGTTTTTAACGGTGACTTCGCGGTGTTTTCATTTTTGAATGGCGTTATATTGCTCTGACTTCATCTATGTGGACTTCTGCAGACTACACTATGCGGAAAGTTGCAGTAAACGTTACCGGCAGCGTACGACAGTGCGCTACGTACGTGATGCCACTGTCACCTCTCCTTTTCTTTATTGTTGTGGTTTTTATTTAGAGCCCATGGGGTTAAAATGAGCACAGACCATTCATTCATTCACAAAACTTTATTAGAAACTTTATTAAGCACAGTCCATGAAAATTCACATAAAAGCAGAACGTTTCAGTTTCTGCACAGGAGTCTCGTTCACTAGGAAAAATGAATGTGCAAACAGTTCGATTATGTATATTTTAAAATGGGACTCTGAATTGTCAGGGAGACAAGATATAGTCCGGAAGTCTAGTTTATTTCCTTTTGTTTTCGTTATTTTTATCCTATTCTGGTCTACTTCGGGCCTAATTGCTTCCGCGTGTTCGGCCAGCCCGTTCGACAAAACCGTCTTTCTTAGATCATACAAGTGCACTCCAGTCTATGCTAAAGCTTACTTCTCTCGCCACGGTAACTTTTACCGCAGTTTGCGCCACCACCATCCTCCTCCCCGGGCGTCCGTCCCCATTCGTGTAAACGCGACCACGTGGGTCTTCATCTGCCAGTGGCGTAGCCAGGCGGTGGCACCACAGAACATATGGTGGGACACCAAGCCCGTGCCCCCTCCTCCCAAAATTTCCCATGGTGTATAGCGCACAAAATAATGGTCGCCCACACCTGCCTGACCGGCCCTCAGTTTTAATCAAGGTGTTGCCCCATCCGAAAAAAATTTCTGTCAACGCGTCTGCCGTCGACGACTTCAAATCACACGGTTTCTGCTTATAGATTACGTCTGTAGAATGAACCCATGGCCACTGTCACATATTCTTAATGTTATATTTATCTACAGGTGAAAACGTGGTCAGCTTCGAAAACTGACTCGTTTTCGGAGAGCTGCCATGAAGTATATCACACAGCTTATGAATGAAACTGAAAAAAAAAAAACTGGCCACAGGCAATTTTACTGAAACAGGAAATTGCCGTTTAGATAATGGTACGCGAGACTTCGCAACGTGCTCAAGGATGTAAAACGATACGGCTGGCTCATCGCATTTTTAAAATCACGATTTACCCATTTGTAGAACCGCTGGAACTGAACCAATCATTCATAATTTTCACCCATGTGTGGCTATAGATGGTTGTCGAATGTGCAACGTGTGACCACCGTAGAAATTTTGCGCGATAAATATTAGGTGCGTGCCACAGATAAAAGTTAGAACTCTGGACGAGGCACACGCGTGCGTGATTCTCACGTTTGCCCGCAATCTAACAGAAAGGTTGCGGCTGCATTCGGCGGTAAGAATTAATGCTGTGTTGCTTTCCACAAAGCGGGGAATCTGCTTGCGCTGTGCTTCGTAGGGTTATGTGTGCTAGACATAAATGTAATTTGCGCATGCTTGTCATATCAACCGCGGCCCGCCTTAAAATGCAAACCTACAATGAACGAAGCAACGTTGTTGCACCCATTTCTCGCAGCAAAGATAAGCTTCTTTAGCGTTACCCATTTATACCCATTTGATGCTCCAAATAAACACAAAAGGAGTCGTCACCTTTTACAGAGGTGGCGCGCTCGGCTGCCGTGGTTTTACATTTAGGTGGTCATTGCAGACGACGCCGGCAGTCGGGCATTGTGAGAAGCGTAACACTTTTCCGGGGCAATAAGGGAAGAAGCTGCAGCAGTATCTTTGAGTGAAGCACAAGAAAAAAAAAAGAGAGCCCCGCCGTGGTGGTCTAGTGGCTAAGGTAATCGGCTGCTGACCCGCAGGTCGCGGGATCGAATCCCGGCTGTGGCGGCTGCATTTCCGATGGAGGCGGAAATGTTGTAGGCCCGTGTGCTCAGGTTTGGGTGCACGTTAAAGAACCCCAGGTGGTCGAAATTTGCGGAGCCCCCCACTACGGCGTCTCTCATAATCGTATGGTGGTTTTGGGACGTTAAATGTACATATCATTCAATAAAAAAGGAGACGCGAAAGCGGCTGCAGGCTGCGCGCGAGAGGGCAGCGGAGCAATCTAACCACGTATGTCACAGGGATGCCTCCAGATAAGGGCGCCACGCGGTATGTCCTCGCGGGCAGACGCACGGGGGGGGGGGGGCATTTTTGTAGTCATTTATAGAGGAGGGGCGCAAAGGCAGTCCCGCAGATTGACATAATAGGGAGGGGGCGGTGTGACTCAGGCGGGGGACGGAAAGTCAGGCCCATGCCATAACCCTTAGAGTTAATATACAATGGCTCTATGCTACGGGCGCTTGATAAAAAAAATTGGCCCGAATCTACATGTTACACTGTAAATGTCGTCGAACGACGATAGCCTTGCGTCTGGAGAGAGTGATCAAAACGTTTATCTGATGTTCTGTGCAAGAAAATTGGTGAATGGTATTCTGAAAGTGCTGCGTTAGTGTGCCTCGAGCGTGTAACGGAGGCGAACCAGCGCATCATGGATGGATGGATGGGTGGATGTGGGTGTACCATTTAGATCGGGTGGTGGCTAACGCGACCTAGCCGTAATACTTAGTGAACTAACCACTAGGTTCACCTTTTCTTTTTCCTTTAAATAGTGGAGTTGAGGACTGGTACTTTGCAGTGAAGGGTTTAATTTTCACTCGTGCCTTGACTTTAGCTACCAATCAGATAACCTTCTTCTAGTTAATTCTACCCGCTGAAAGTCTATTTTGCCCTCCCTGTCCCTAAACCCCAGTGCTTTGTAAAACTCTGCACCATCATCTTGAACTATAGGGTGAAGCCCTTTACAGAACATTATCAAGTGTTCGTCAGTTTCCTCCTCCTCTCCACATGCAGTGCATACCGTGTCTACCCCTTCATATTTGGCCCGATATGTCTTGATTCGCAATACTCCCGTCCTGGCCTCAAACAGTAGATAACTACCCCGAGTATTATCATAGATCCTTTCCTTGGCAATTTCCTGCTTAAAAGTTCGATAGATCTCTAGTGCGAACTTCTTAATCATGCCAATTCTCCACATGTTAGTCTCCGTTTCCTTCACTTTCTTCTTAACCAATAGATCTTTTTGGTTTGGCCACCTGCTGTATTCTAAGTATTTACCAGTCAATTTTCGGTTTCGCTTCCTCCATTCTGTATCTACATTCTTCATGTACAAGTAGCTGAAAACCTTCCTAGCCCAACGCTCCTCCCCCATTTCTCTCAATCGCTTCTCAAATTTCATCTTGCTGCTAGCTTCCCTGCCCTCAAATGATGTCCATCCCATATCACCTTGTACTCTCTGATATGGTGTATTCCCGTGAGCTCCTAAAGCAAGCCTACCTATTCCACGTTGCTTAATTTCTAATCTTGCTTGAACTACTAATCTCATGCACAAGACCGCATTGCCGAACCTCAGCCCAGGAACCATGACCCCTTTCCATATTTCTCTCACAACATCGTACCTATTGTAATTCCACAGTGCCCCATTTTTCATCACTGCTGCATACCTGTTACCTTTAGTCGTCACGTATATTTCGTGTTCCCTTAAGTACTCGGTCCCATTGCTTATACATATGCCCAGATATTTGTATTGATCTGTTATCTCTAGCGTGACTTCCTTTATCCTAAGCTCACAACCTTCATTATCGTTAAATAACATGACTGCTGATTTTTCCTTACTGAATCTGAAATCTAACCTATCTCCCTCATTACCGCAAATGTACATCAATCTCTGCGAATCTTCCTTGTTGTCGGCCATTAGCACTATGTCATCTGCGTACATTATTGCTGGTAGTGCCTGATCAATGAGTTTTCCTTGTTTGACGAAAGAGAGGTTGAAGCCAAGTCCACTTCCCTCTAATTTGGCCTCTAATCCTTGTAGGTACATCATGAATAAAAAGGGTGACAGAGGACACCCCTGTCTAAGCTCCCGTTTCACCTCTGTGGGCTTGGATACCTGTTTTTCCCACTTTACTTAAAAACGGATAGCCGTTTTTCCTTGTTACTTTTATAGATCTCCTTTAAAGGATTAGTGACTCCATCTTCCACACCTAGTGTGTCCAGTATTCCTCACAAGTCCTCTTGAACCACGCTATCGTACGCTCCCTCGATATCCAAAAATGCTAGCCACTGGGGCCTGAGTTCTTTTTTTGCTATTTCGATGCACTGCGTCAGTGAGAACAGATTGTATTCCAACCTCCTGTGTTTCCGCAACCCATTCAGCGGTTCCCCCAGCACCCCGTCATCCTCTACCCATGCCTGCAGTCTTTCCTTTATAATCTGCATCGCCAGCCTGTAGACCACTGATGTCACTTTTATAGGACGGTAGTTGCTTTTGTCAGCTTTGTCCCCCTTTCCTTTATAGATCATGCTCATCCTGCTAAGTTTCCATCCATCGGGGACTTCACCATAGATTATTGTTCTGGTCACTGCCTCTCTCAAAGTCTTTTTAGACTTCGGACCCAATGTCTTTATCAATATAATTGGAATGCCATCTGGGCCTGTTGATGTACTACTAGGAACTCTCTTCTCAGCCTTTTCCCACTCTCGTTGTGAAAATGGAGCCATTGCACCACTTGATCCATCCTTGTATATTGTGGTGCATAAGGCACTTCTTTGTTGAAATTTTTCTGTCACCCTTGTTTTTATATATTCAATAGCTTCGTCTCCTTCTAGCCTAGCACCTTCAGCTGTAGTTACAAACCTCTGCTCTAGGCTTGTTTCATTTCTTAGGGAGTTTAGATGGTTCCAAAATTTTGCAGCTGCCTTTCTGTCCTTTTTATGTACTTCTGCCAGCCACTGAGCACCCTTTCTTCTAATCTTTTCATTGATCAGGAGGGATGCTTCCCTTCTAGAACTTAGAAAGATGTCCCATTTTCTTTCAACACCATCTGTCGGTTCACTGTGCTGCTCAGCATGTCTGTGTTCCCTAGAGGCTTTTTGACGTTTTGCTATGGCTCTCTTCCTCATCCCAACAACTCTTGGGCTTGTGTCTTCTTTTCTGGGGTGGCTTGTCACGTGCCTTAGCAAGCTCTAGCCCAAACAGTCTAATTAGATTTGTGTATGTCCACACTTTATTATCCTCAGTGATTACTTTCTCAATTTGTTTAGTAGCAATTTATATTTGCCTTTCTGAATGAAAAATTTCCTGTAGTTGCTCATGTTGTCTCCTTCCCACTTTTGCTGCTCTTCCAAAACTTAGCGTGAGCTTGATACGTTTGTGATCACTACCCAGACTTCTGAAGCCACCTTCATCTATGTGCATTCCCCTGAGCTTATCATACACCCTATGTGACATCAGTGCGTAATCTATCGTTGACTGCAGCCTTCCTCCCTTCCACGTTATTTGCACTTCACACTTCTCAGTACTGTTGCAAAAGATCAAATCATGCTTTTCACACATATCCATGATCATTTTGCCTGTTGAGTCAATATACACATCTATATCTTCTATGTGCACATTCATATCTCCTAGTATAATTATCTTGCACTCTCCTCCTAATTCCTCAATGTCCTTTGATATACACTCCACCAGTGCCTGGTTTTCCTCTCTGGCCTTTGCTCCCGTCTACAAGTACACCAAACCAAGGAGTGTCATCTGCCCAGCTACTTTCCCTCTTAACCATAAATGTTCCATGCATCCCTGCTTGACTCTTTGCCAACACATGCTCTGTATGAATGCACCAATTCCACCCCCCTCTTTGCTGCCTTCTGTTCTATTGCAATATTCCCATATGTAGTCCGGATTGCAAGGTGGTTGCTCTCTGTCCCGAGGATGTGTCTTCACAACCCCATATACCATCAGCTCCTCCTCCCTCAACTGCTCTTCTATCTCTTCCCACTTTAACCTATTTCTGCCACCCTTCTTGTTAATATAGCCTACGTCTGACTTAGATCGGCCCTTGTGCCTACGTAGATTTTTTCTCCCACAGACTCCGTGTGGCTTGAATATTTGTGCCCCTTTAGGTCCGTCTTTGGCTACAGTGTTGGCCTCAGGGCTCTGGGTCCCTTCAAAAAAGCTGTAGCTTGACGACCATTCTATTACCGACCCTCCTGCCCGTCGCACCACTGTAGTGAATGTCATCCTGTGCAAAGGGGCGATCGCCGGGCTCGTACACGTCTTGGTTAACTTCCATTACGCTGTATTAGAGTTGCCGGCTCATACCCTTGATCAAACAGTTGGCCTCCACTACCCTCCTTTCAATCCCACGAGACTGCCGCCAGACCTCTGGGACTGTGCATATGGTCACATGCACACTCCCAGAGGCTTCTCTGAGCTTACCCATCCAATCCTCTAACTGTCTCTGAAGGTTCTGATCCTTGCCCTTCAACACATCATTGAGCCCAGCATGAATAATGACGAGATTTTCGCCCTCCATGCTGTTCTCTACAACCCCCTGAGCTTTGGCCAGTGCATCCACCATGCTCTTCCCTGACTGTGCCTCCACCCTGACTCTCCAATCTTCTTCCTTCACTGTCTCGCAGACGCGCCATCCCTAACCCTGGCCACGTCAGAGTCCTATATATATATATATATATATATATATATATATATATATATATATATATATATATATATATATATATATATATATATTACTTTTGCGAAAACTCATCGGGGTGTAAGGTAGCATCTCGGGCAAAACACTGAAAATTTGCTAGGGCTGCATGTATGTAAAAGCAAGATCGGTAATTACCTGATGGGACTACGCTAGATGGTTAGAAAAGATTTGGCGGGTCACACAAAGATGCACGAGCTCAATCGTAACTACTGCAAGCGCGCTGTGCATGGGATTTCGTGGGTGCTCGCGAACACCCCTCCCCCCGGTGGTGCCGCAGCGGTGGTCCGGGTAACTAGACCTGTCGCGCCGGTAGCACTGGTTTCGGAGCACTTTTTCGTGTGCTTTTTCATCCAGCTACAGTGCCTAGAGATATACTGCCTAGACAGTGTGATCGAGTGGCCGTGATAGCGTGGCTAGAATGAGGAGGTGTGAAAAGCGGCTGCTGAAACCGGTCTTCAAAGCGCGCTGTTGCCGCTTGGGGCGCTGCACGCACTGGCGTGGGTAGCCTTGCGCAGGCGACAAACGAGTAAGCACGCGTTGTTCTCCGCAAAAATCGCTCCCAGGCTATGGAGTGGTCACCGGTTTTCAGTAAAATTGTTTTGTTCGAGCAACTGTTGAGCAGTACATGGTACTTAAGCACTTTAACGTCTCATTTCTGAAAACCATTCTCGAAAAGACCGTCGAGCGAGACTGGATGCCAACTTTGGTGGACTTAATGATATTCCGGTTTTTCGCGGCGGAGCTGCAGGTGCGCTGAGTAACGTTACTCACTGGAAGGCTTAATAATTATTTGAACATGCTAAATTCATTCAACCACGAGCAGAAACTTTGGTACCAAATCCCTGTGTCGCTGTTCCGAACGCATAATCCTGTGCAAGCCGCAGGTTGATTACTTACTTAGCGCTGATCATCGGCCACTGATTGTAACAGTTTTAGAGGTGTACAGTTACTCATTAACTCGTATGAGTCACAAACAAAGAGCACAGTAACCATGTTTCCAGCAGCAGACATGCGAACAGGTTTTACAATAACACTTCATTTTCATGCATGTCAGGTGTTCATGCACTACAACACTCTTAGCTTTACTATTTGCCCTCTCTATTCATTTTGTTTGGTTCATGCCTTTCAAAAAAGGAAGTGAGACAGATTGAGGCAATGACATCGCACCAAGTGAATTCGACAAATCTATATACCTTAGAAGCAAGCAGTAGTATACGCCTCACCGAAAAAAAGTAACGAGATGTAGGTTACCTGCTACGCTAACAATAAAGAGGTGCGTTACCACCCTACGTTGCTTACGAGAAAGGCAACGGGCTGTCGTTACTTATTAAGTAAAAATAACGCACGTTTTCGATTATACTCCAAGATGAGAAGTTTGAATCAGTGCGCCCTTGCTACGGGAGCCAGAATATTACTTTATAACAAACCTCGTATTTATATTTGACATGTCGTAAAGCATTCGTTAAAATAACTTTATTATCATAATTAATCTCACAAAACTAAAACCCAAAAGTTTCCCTCACTAGGCATGATGAAATGTGGATATTACCTACCCCCAGAACTGTTTATGATGAAGATTGTTCTATAGGCTACCTTACGTACGAATCACCCTAAACTTTAAACATTTCATCCTTCGTCTGACCCTTCATAATTCTTCTGTCATTGAGAACTTTCTATGAATCAATTAAAATATTTACAAGAAACGTCGCTACAATTTACTGTCTTGCACATTTTTCACTACTATTATTACTGTATTGTCTCTTTTACTGTGATGTCTTTATGCACCAGTGTATTGTTTTGATAATGATGAATTATGACACTTCATTATAATATTATGTGTAATTAATTACCTACAATAATACCCAACTCGGACGGTGTAGGAATATGTAATAAATAAATAAATAAATAAATAAATAAATATTGTCACATTAGACACTTCGTCCAACTCATTTATTTTCCCGAATAGTACATCTCCGGAATTTCGGTCACTCTTCTTATTAATTATTGATTTTTGATTTTGATGTTCATGCCACGTCATCACTATACATATGTATTCATTCGCTTTCTATTTGTGGCGCTTTCTTTCATAACTTTCTTATTATGCACTTGATGTCATGTTAAAATTGTAAAGTTTATTTTGTATATTACATGTATTATTGTCTGTCGTGTATTGCATCTTTTTCAACTTGTGACGGGGTCGGTACCTCGTCAAACCTTCGATCTTTCAGTCCCGTGCTTTCGAAAGAAAAAAAAATGAAGTCTCTAACCAAAACAACTAGCTAACTTTGGTGAATTACTGTTGTAACTAGAAAACTCAGCACGAGATATGCCTTTTGTGAATCTTAAAGAGAAAAGAAGAAAAAAGTGAGCCCGTAACTGTCTGCATCAGAGTGCAACACCTACCTCAACAGTAGCTCACGAGGGATGGGGGTGGGGATAAGGAGGGATTAAAAAGATAATAAAAAGAATATATATATATATATATATATATATATAATAGAGAGAGAGAGAGAGAGAGGAGCGAGGCGCCGGGACAGCGGACGACAGAAAATGACGGAAGTAAGGAGGAGATAGGAAAGATGGACATGGTCGCAGAAGTCCGAGGGGAAAGCACCACTCAGCGAGAGTTCTTGTCTGCGTCAGAAGGTGGCGTAGGGCGAGCCAGTCAGCCAGAGCTGCGCTGTTGTCGGAAATCGCGGGGGCACAACCGGTCGGCACGAAATCCAGAGAGCGAGTCCGAAATATGCCTTTATACACAGTGGTATAATGTGCACCGGAGAGTTGTGCGTGATGGCTTATAACGCTGTGGCACATGTTAAATCCATTTCTTATTGTCACATAAAGCTGAAATAATATTTCACCAACAACCCTCTGCAAAAAGAAGTAATCTCTATCGTCAACAAATTTACAGTAATCCTGGCAGCTTACATCTGATATGGGACCATAATCGCAGGTGTTAAACGAATACAGAAATGCCTAACTATTTATCTCCGCGAAAAGAGATATTTGCTGTGTAAATAATTTTTGCCCATTTAACCTACACAGGGCCGCGAGAATTGCAATTATCTATGCAAAGGCGTTCAAGGTGAAACTGGTTTTTTCACGTATTCAGCAAATGCTCCGTGATCTGTACTATGAGCAGGAGGCTTTTTTTTTGGAAACAGAACTTATAAACAGCGCTATCGTGTTCCAGGTATGACTTGCTGACAACTACTACGTGCAGAATTCAAGCAACAGCTCTATTTCTACATGGTAACGAGTGCGTTAATTACTAATAAATTACCGAAGTAACGTGCTATACTAGTAACGGTATCACTTATAACGCGTTACCGTGAACACTGGAAACGAGACGGCCTTCTTGCACTGATCGCGATTATTACGAAGTACGAGATTTCTCGCAGCATGGCTTGCCATATAATATACAGGGTGACCCTCCGCCGCCCATACAGTGTACTGTTCATGAACGACAGACACTGCTAGTGCATCATATGGAAGCCTTTTGTAGTCTTCCTCGTCATATTCCGTCTCATGTAGCATTTTTCTTCTACAGATAGAAGAGACTCCCCCACGAAGTCTTCCACATTGCCACTCTTTTGGAGGCTGAGCTGAGGCATCAAGTCACACTGCAGCGACGCTGGGTCTTCCTTTTTGTCCTTGAAACCTTCAGAAATTTCAGAGGAACCCAGCGCAAGCACCGACTGACGAAGTTCTTGTAAAGCAGCTACAGCCCGTGAAAAAACAAAACAAAACAAAACAGCTAGTGCACCCGAGGAAAACTGCGTAGTGCGCCGCTCACTACCCGCGCCACTGCCATCAGCGCCCCTAGCGGCATCGGCGCGCCGAAGGGCCTTCTCCGGCAAGCGAAAAGCGCCGCTATCCTTCTAGCCACCATAGCGCCGCGCTCGTCACACCTCTCCACAGGGAGCGGGTGGGGTGCTGCGATAAACCGTTATCCTCTCTGAAGGTGAAACCTGCGCATGCCTACGCTCACTACAGATCCACGTATGACGTCACTACAACTTTCGTTGCCCTTCCTAAGGAGCTACGTCAATGCTCGACTCGCTTGCGATGGGCCTTGGTCGGAAGAATGAGCATTCAGTACACTTTGGAAGTGAATTAAAATTTATTATAAACGTTTGCTGTGTCCGACCATTCGCGCGGAGTGTCCTTGCATACAGAGAAAACCCACTGGAGGCTTCTAGCCTCGAAATTCGATGACGCCATCATCAACAAGCACACACACATGCACGCAAAAACAAATGTTTGCGCCCTTGTTAAATAGCACTTGAAGTATTCACTCACCTATTGTGATTAATAATGCGTTTAGAGGAGGCGGAGTGATAAAAACAGGCTGGGTGTTTAGTTTTTTTTATAGCGAGGCAACCCATGCGGTCGCCGTGTGTTGAAACATAACTGCAGAACAAACACATTGTTCTCAAATCCTGAAACCATATAGCCCCCATAAATGATTCATATAAGAAATACGGTTTATTTGAATGCACTCTTTCAAATTATGTACTATCGAGCGTGGTGCAGGACTGTAGGTTGCTGTTGGTGGCTACTTTTTGACCTCGACTGGTGACAAAATTATCTGGTTTGGTTCCATGGCTACTTTATCGCTCTTTTTCAATTTGCAATTTGGCACAGAACAGAACAAAAATAACATTTGTTGTTATTTGCAGATAAAATCCATTGTTTTTTAGCTTTTCTGTCGTTCCAGCCGATGTACGTGCGCACTCTGCGCCAGCAACTGGGCGGTGTGCATCGAGGCACCTTTAAGTAATACTAGGCGTGCCTGTAAATACGGAGTGGCAAAGTTAGGTGCTTGTTGGCAAACGCGTGGCCAGAGCGCTGCTCATGTTGCCTGGCTTATATGTGCAAGTTTCTGTGAGTAATTCTTATGTGCAGTGCGTGTTCTCGTGTAAACTTTTATCAAAAGTGAGATCCGCAACAAAACGAAGAGTGTGTTTTCATCACTAACCACATTTCACTATCTGATGCTGTACATGTATTACGTAAGCTCTACAAATGAAATCCAGTTCGCGCAAAAAAATCACAGCATATCCACGGAGTGAATGGTGATTGTTGAGGCAAAGCGTTCGTCAGTCCGTCCGTGCTTCTGTCCGTCCATTCTTTCTTGCTTCCGTTCGGTCATGCGTCCGTCCGTCCATCCGTGTGTTCATCCGTGTGATCGTCGATGCGTTCGTCTGTCTGTCCGTCCGTTAGCGTGTCTGTTCGTGCGGCCATCCCTCTGTCCATCCGTCCGTGCGTCTGCCCCTCTGTATGTCTGTCCGTGCATTCGTCAGTCCGTTCGTCAATCTGTATGTCCATCCGTCCGTCCATCTATCTAGTGAACACTCCAAGTACAGCCATCTCACATGTTTTCATCCTGTATTCAGCATACACAAGTGCCGCCATCCAGCGGACATTTTAAGGACCGTTCTTTCGGGTATATGCCACTTGTGGTTACGCACTACAACGAGGGACGCACAAGCCAAGCCATAAGGAACTTCGCCCCTAAAAGCTGTTTCAACATTTGAAGTTCCTACTGACTTGCTTGCTAAAATGTTCCATTACTCTGTCTCTGGAAAGAACATTCCTTGAAAAACTGTATGCACGTGCATTGAATTCAATAGATTTTGTCTGCTTAATGCAAATTACTTGTGGAGTGAAGACCAAGCAATAGGGGAAATATTGCGTACTTATTACCACTGCACTCTTATTGAATATAGCAGTTTTTATTGATTAGTACTAAATGATCTATTAAACACTGCTTCTGTACTATTTGGCTACAAATCGGCCAATAATATACTAAATTGCATATTGCTATTTTGGCTACTTGTGGCTTGAGTAGAGTGACTTACCCCCGTATTCTAGAACCTCCTTTCACTCAACGCTTCGCCTTCACTTGAGAAAGCCGATGGGAGCGCCATCTCAAGGCATGGCAAGTCAATGCATATCAGCAATAGTCTGCTGCGATTCTTGAGTAGCGCAGCGTCATTTTCAGCCGAGTAGTGGCGCAGTGCGAGGAGCGTTTGTGAATACGGGGGCTAGAATTGGGGTAGTGTCCAAAGGAAACTGCCGGCTCCTGCGTGGGCCTTTTGCGACGAACTGCCACGCCGCTGCTGCGTCGGACCTGCCAAGTTTCTAAAATAAAACTATGGACCATCTCCCCGAAGGGAATCCTGATGGGATTTGAAGAAGCAGTGGGGTGCACGGTGTTTACCCGGTTGAAACGGGCGTCGAAGCGGGTGCCAGAACAATGGTTCAAAGCGAAACTTAGTGTAGTGTTTACTCGACTAAACGTTTGTTCGAAACGAAAATACACGGGAGTTGGGACTCATTGAAGACGCTTGCGCGCACCTTCCTCGGTTCGCGTCTCGTCGGTGTTACTAGCGCACTGTCTGTAATCTCGAACGCGATTGGTGTTCTTGACTCGCACCTCGTCGGTGTCGCTGGTCTTCCACTGCTGACGCTTGCGTATGGCTTCTCTGGCTTGCGCCTCGTCGGTGTTGACGTTGCCATTCGCGATCGACTTTGCTAACCTTCGCACCGCTGGCGACAGCCAGGAAAAGTACGCGCACACTAGCGGGAAAGATGCTGCGATGGCGTCCCGCCCGTCAGCACAATTGCGTGGAAAGCAGCGGCGCGCTGTCCGCGCTATGGGCGCTGCGAGATTCTTGAGGCGCGTGCAGCACGCGCACCCGCCGACTCACGGCTTCTTCTTTCCGACAGATGGATAGAGGGGGCGCGGGTGACATAATGCCCACGAGAGGAGTGGGATCGAGCGTTGCGAATGCTGGGCAGGGTAAAACGAGAGAGAGTTGACACGCGGCGAGCGTGCGGTAGGCGAGGGAGAGACGTTACCACGCACTGTTATAGGAGGGCGTGAGCTACTTGGCACCGCTCGAACACCAGCGGTGAGGGGAGCGGTGTGGACGTAGGGTCAGCGTTACCACAGTCCCTTAATACCGTTCTGGTCACGAAACTTCTCCGTCACTCTATGGGAGAGCTTGATATGGTGCCAAGAGCGGCCGCTACGCGGCGCAAGCCGTCCTAGGGGGGCCATCGCCCCGCTGCGCCCGGCGGAACGCACTGGCCGCGGCGGCATCCCGAAGGCGTTGTGTGGTGGCAGCTCGCGGTTTCTGCATCAGCGAAACGCGAACTTCATGTGCCAGTGCACCGTGCTCAAGGTGGACGGCATGAAAATTCGAATGAACAATGCCTAAGACGTGCTTTGTGACGGGTTGCAGCTCCGGATACCGAAGCAACAAAGAAAAGGCGTCGCTCTTCTGTTTCCCAAGTAGCGCTGAACTCCGAGAGAAATGGAAGCGAGCTAAACCGCGGTTGGAAGCTGGCGGTTTCAGCTTCGAAAGTAAGAACGTTCGGGTGTGCGAAAAGCATTTTGATGCTAGCGACGTTGTGAGAACCGACGAGCACATCGTGAACGGGGTGGTCGTGTCGCTTCAGCGAGAGAGACCGAGTCTTCGCACGAACGCCGTTCCAAGAATTTTTGACGGGCTCCCGGCGTACCTGACAAAGCCGAAACCGCGATCACGCATGCGGTGACGTGTACGCGAGGATTGTTGAGGGCATTTTGCTCGACAGCCGCACAGCGTCAGCAAGTGTAGGTTGTCTGTTGCACTTTTTAGGGACAACAGCTGAGGTTGTACACTTTTTTTTTTGAGACGTAGATTACATTTCTTCACTCGAGAAAAAAACAAAGCCTCGCGGGCAACTGTGCGCAGTTCATGCGCTGCAAGTGGTGGGCGGAAGCCACAGTGTTAAGCATAATGGCTGTGTATGTGAGCACGCCTTCCCATTTGTATATAGTGTTGTATATCTTGTATACATTACACTGTAATATTTTCGTACTATGCATATTTATCTGCATATAGTGTAAATAGTGTATATTCAAATACAGTTTATTTTAGGCAGTGAGCTAAGGCAGAGTGCAGCTGTTAATGAAACGAAATACACATTCTACAGTAGAGTCACAGATTGTGTAACATTGCTCAGAACAGCTGCAATAGTTTCTAGTGCTTTTCTTCTCCTAAGTGTTGTTCTCAGTGTATTTTGTGTAAATAAATGTTTTCCAACTTTCTCCCCATTACATGCACCATATGTGAATCTCCCATTCATAAGTACACACCTGACTACTAGGCGGCGTATCATTAGCACCAAATTTAAGATTTATTGCATGCCTTAAATCATAACCGCCCTTCCCCCCCCCCTCCCACCCAAAAAATAAAAACAAATGTGTGATGAGGTACCTCGGTAGTGGCAGAGGCGGCCAAGCGGCTAGCACTGGCATCAAAAGGAACTTCCAGATTAGGCTGCTGTACTTCCGTTCACGGAGAAATCATGGGTTGTCGGCCGGTAAATAATAATGCCCTAAACAGTAAACACAAGGAAACTTCAAGCGGCGGGTGTCCCGTGTAAACTGCGTGGAAAGAAGTGATCAATCAAATGTTGGGCACGTTTAGAGCGGTCGCGAAAGCCCTCGACATCGAAAGTCCCCGCGTCAAAAAAACGATCGGCACTCACAAACGTGTGTCCAAAACAACTGCGCATTTGGGTATAAACTCAATTGAAAGGTCTGGAATAAAACTTCTGGCTCAACCATTCAGTTCATTTGAATACTTGGGTAGCAGCGCGCGAGAGGCGAGCCGGATATAAACCAATGTGATTGCTCCTGTACTACCCAGTCGTGTTTCATTTCGTTCACCTTCCTCCCCCTATTAGTGGCCCTACCAGAATATAAAGCTCACCTACCGCATAAACATAATCGCCCTTTGGCCGGGCGCAAATACAAACATGTTGTCGAGCAGATCAAGCAGTAGCTGCTCGCATCAAGAGCATGGAGCATAAGCATCGTCTTTCAACACTTGCGAGCTATAGCTCGCAAGTACCGCTTCGAGGCATCGTAAGTATGCGTATAATTGGGCTATGAGACAATTATTGACACAATGCGTTATCGCGCGGTGTGAGAACACTTTTAATGCGCTGCTGTTTATAAGGTGGGCCCGCACTTCCAAGTAAACTACGCGTGCGTTCCAAAGTAAACAGCCCTCATTCGTTGTCGACACTGGATCCCGTTTCAAATTATTTGTCTGGTGGCATTGATGCGTTCAGAGAGGTTTAAAAAAAGGTAACAGGAAGAACAGCACGCACATAATCGCGTCGAAACGTCGGCCGCAGTGCACATACAAGCCCAGCAGTGGCGACGGCTTGTGGCCCCCATACGACGGGTGGCGCCTCTAGCGACAGATTTTGTCCCTATATCAACCTTCGGGCGGAGTTTCGTGACCAGAAAAGCATTGAAGGACTCTGGCGTTACACAGGCTAGTCAAAAAGCGGATTCGCTCGCAGGATTTCAAGCTGGACGGTTGGGCCCTCGCGATCTCCGCCGTCAGCGTAGCTCCCGCCGACTGGTTCGCCCTCCGCGGTCTCCTGACGCCGTGCAGCTCTCGCATTGTGGCGCCCCGCCCTTGGACTGCTTCGACCGGATCCCCACTTTCCTATCCCCTTCTTTTTTCTCTCGCTTGGCTGTCTTCTTCTCCGTCTATTTTCCTTTTTATCCCTCCTTCTCCTCACCCCTATAAGGCACTGCGCCGTGTCGCCTGAAGGCAGACAGAAATTAGGTGCCTTTTTCTTCTTCATTCTAACCACTACCACCACCACCTAGTCAAAAAGCTGCTTCGCCTCTTAAAACTATTTTAGCCTTTAGGGACGTTAGGACGCGTTGGCTTTCCGCGCGCAGGAGCGCGGAAATCCCACCAGTGGCGCCCGACGTGGGTTACGAACCCACGAGCCTGAGATTAAGAGTTTCATGCTCTACTGACTGAGCTAGCCGGCAGTTATATGCAGATAAGTTTGCTAAAGGATTATACCCCTGTCACACGGGTACCCGCGAACATCATTTAACTTCCTCGTCCGTACGACAAGGGAGATACGGTCCATGTCGCACGACTACCCTTACGCAAACGAAAGTAAACGGAGCATTTCGCAAAGGACGTTCGACGGTTTCTCTTTGCAGCGGGACGAGGTACTCTCGTCCCCAGTAGGTGCGGGTCAGAAAAAAATTTTGAGCACCAGATTGCCGCAGTGAGAACAACAATACACATTTGCAATATTAAACGTTACTTTGTTGCAGTATTCATTCATATTGTGTGTTTATATACACATATATACACTCGCCAGAGTGCAGCTACTCACCACACCGATGCTTTACCGATGCTAGAGGTCACTGTACCGATGCCCTCCGAGTCGGGTCGGGCGCCGCCATTTAAAAATATATCGTCCGGGCCTGCGGTTGATGTCGTTGCCGTGTTCGCGCTAGGCCGTGAGAGAAATGACTGACAGCGCTCCATCATCGTCACCTGCTTCGACGGCTGCAGAAATGGGTAATGGGACCTTACCTAATTCAAACTTGGAGATCGCTCACGAGGGAAGGAAACGCAATAATTTTTGTACACGAGCTACAAAACAACTAGTCGTCGAGCATGGCACAATTATAAACAAACATAGCGTTAGGCACAAGGTGAGCAGCGTCGCTGCCAGCATCGCTACATTTAGCGAATACGTTTTCATTTGAAAGAATTTTTAATGCTTTGTTCGCTTCAGACCTACTTAATATTGTGTTTTCGCAAAAGCCGCATAACGAAGATTCACAACGAAAAAGCAACTAGAGATGAAATCTGGAAATTCTGCGAAAATCAAACAGCGCCGGCTGAGCCCCTTTGCGGCAACTATTGCAACCTTGCCATTGCCCCGTGACACTGCCTTAAGTCCATTTCTGTTGAACTCCCTAGGCAAGATATAGGTTAACGGAGTTCAACAGAGTCCGATGGGGGCCGTGTGACACGGGTCCACGAAGCGACCGGGAAGGTACGCGATGCTTTCCATTGCCGTTGCGCACAAAGACGCTACGGCCGGATTCGTAAAGAAAAGTGGGTGAAAAGATAACTTGCCGTGGGCAGGAACCCGAAGGTCGCAGGTTTGGTTCCTGCCCACAGCAAGTTATCTTTTCAGCCACTTTTTCTTTCTTCACACTTACATTACAATTTGGTGTAAGTTATTACACCAAATTGTAATGTAAATGTGAAGAAAGAAAAGTGGATGAAAAAACAACTTACACGAAATTGTAATGTAAATGTGAAGAAAGAAAAGTGGCTGAAAAGATAACTTGCTGTGGGCAGGAACCGAACCTGCGACCTTCGGGTTCCTGCCCACGGCGTGTTATGTTTCACCCACTTTTCTTTGTTAACATTTACATTACAATTTGGTCTAATAACTTCGTTGACTCGCCGACACGGCGCAGAGATGGCACCCGAGGCAGGTAGACAACAAACACGGGATTATTAACCCAAGATTAATCACAGTGCGACAATCACGGGCTTGAGGGCCGGCAGGGAACTCCGCAAGACCGACCGAGTGTACGCTTGCCGACAGGCGCTGTAGGGTCATCACGCAAAGAGTAGCAGCCTAACGCGCGCACGAGAAGCCGCCTGATAAAGCAGCGCATGGACCTCTCGTGCAGGCCTGTGTGAATCTGCCGGGAGGTGGCCGAGGGCCGGGCGAATGCAAGCTACCTGGAGAGGGACTGTCACAGGTGGTCAATGATGATCGGTGGAACACCGTGACGTGTGCTAACGTGACGCAAGAAGGAAGCGTTGTCCGCGAAAGTTCGCACACGCGTCTCCGTGTAGGGAAAACCGACGCATGGCTCGCGCCAGACAAAAGGCCTGGCGTTGAAGCCAAGGTGGCTATGTTCCCGACGCTCGAGCCGCACAGCGCTAGCGCTCATGCTAGCACTGAAGCGAGGTGCCAAAAGAGGAGGGCGCACTCGTTTCCTACATTCCCCATCCTAAATAGCGAGGCTAGCCTGTTAAAGAGGCTGTCCGAAGCCAAGTAGCTAGGTCGGCTCATTTGCAATGGGCCTGGTCAATAGGGCAATGGCCAGCAGGATGGTGCCGTCTACCCGAAGGCCACGGCAGAAGGGTGCTGCACCCTTCTGTCGTAGCCCAGAGGCGAGGTAGTCGCTTCAGTTGACACGAGTCTGTGGTTCACCAATGTCACACCAAAGTTCCACCAAAAGTTTCACTACACCAGGGAGAACTTATAGCCAGGAAGCAGGTCCACAGCCCAAAAGGAACAGGGCAAGGCTGCACGCGTGGGCCGCCAGCACGCTTGAAGGACACCGGACAGGAAGATTTGCAGCCGCGGGAATGTGCGAGGCGAAATGCAAGGTGCGCACCGCAGCCAACCACCAAAAGCCGTTGGGACGAGGACCGGCAGAAACGGCTGGCTGGAGCGGCAGGCAGCCAGGAACGAAAGCCGGAGTGATCACGCTCGGGTCTGAGCCAAATATTGAGAGGGCAGACGAGCCGTCGAAAGTGGCTGCCGATGCCGCCAGGTAAGGCAGTGTCAGCAGGCAGAAGGCGGGAACCAGGTCAAGTCGGAGAACACCGCAGGGCACTGGTCAGGAACGGTTGGTGGCATGGTAGGGTCAGGCGCCAGAAGATGATGACGACAAAGTAGACAGAAAACCCTCGGCATAGCCGGCTTGCCGAAAAAAGTGCCTACCCGACGGTGCTACCCAACAAAGCGGGGTGCTTGCCGGAATAATTATGGCTTTGTTGGAGGACACACAAGAGGTTACTTTCGGCTTAGAAAGCCTTCTACCATTTCCTGACATGTGTCCACGCACCATAGCGGTTAATTTTTCTTCACTAACGAGGCATGGAATAAAGTTTAGCAACCTGCTAGTGAGAGAATGGCTGCAATCAAGTGCGTTTCCGCAGGTTGTACCGGTGGCGTGACTTGGGCCAGTCTTCTCCAGGATTTTACCACAGCCTCTTGCACGCGAGGCTGATATCCAAACAGCTACGCAATCGCTGCGTTTGGGGTATAAGCAAATGATCCCAATTTTTAAAGTATATATATGAAATGAAAAGCGGGCATAAACAGGTCCCTCTAATAAAGATGCTGGACAGGACGGCCAACTGACCATTGTCAATAGACGGGGACCTAAGCCACACTTTTAGAAGTATCCAGGGCCAGCGTCAGGGGGAGCTCAAGCTATGCAGGAGTGGAGGTGAGCCCTCCTCCATACCATCTGCTTGTGCTTAGACCTCATTGTCACGATAGCGGCAGCCTTGGATAGATAGAATCGCAATGATTTCTTCTTTGTCAGAAGTTTTCCATTCACAGCGTAGCAACGAGGAGGTTGTGCATTGCTGGCGCCATCTGCAGCTAACTGTAACGCTCTCACTGACTAGTTAGCCACTCTCGCTCGAATGCTGCTGGCGTGACGGTGCACTGTGCAGCTGCATGTTTTGGCAGTTGCACCTTATATAAGGCATATAAGCTGCATTCGAAGAAAGATGGTTGCAGCGTCTTCAAGACGCCGAAGGTGTGCCTAAAAGGCGCCACAAATACTTGGTACTTGGTAACTTGGTAAGCACATGACCGCTTTTTTAACGTTTGATGAACCCGGGTATGAAGAGATAGATTCATTGTACTGCAAGACGCGGAAATACAGCTGTCTCATCAATAGTATGAATTGCACAAAAGAAATAAACATATAGGACCAATATAAGAAGACCCACAGAACAGTAAAACTGCAATAAATGCGCACAACACCGTACATTGCACAACGCAACACGGCAGTAGTTGCCACAGCACTTGATTTCGGCATGAACTGAACAAAGAAAATAAAAATTTTGCTTACGTTTTTTTGCCACCTTCGCACAATTTTTTTCTAACGTACTTCACATCATTCTTTCGCAAAAAAAAACAGTCACAATCGCAGATGCCGCGGCCAAAACAAAGCGATTTTAGGTGCCATGCAAGCTGCCATTAACGAGGCAGAAGTGTTTACTCAAGTATAGGCTTTAGCTAACAAACATTTTTTCTAGATTCACCTATGCGCTTCTTAGAGCTTTAAACAAGTTGCGAACGCCACATATAACATACTGAGCATAACTGCATTATTCACAAAATCTCACTCGTGAAGTGAATTCTAACACGTGTATCGGCACAAAGAAAACCTGACAACGCTAGCGGCGACTCACTTTCTTGAGCCAAGAAACGATTTTCTCGCAAATGCAGCGCAGTATTCCAAACAGTTTTTTTTTCTTTTTTCGCGTGCAGCGATCCACGAAAATAATGCGTGAAGTGAAGAGCACAAAAAAATTGCCCGCAGCTTCCCTTGGGGGAACACTGAGGAGGATGCGGAGCATATAATTGGTTAACGGGGTGTTAAAGTGCGACTTACTTGGGTCGATGGCTAAATTGGTTAACGTGGTTGTGAAATGGGGTGTTAAATTGCGACTTACTTGGGTCGATGGCTAAATTGGTTAACGTGGTTGTAGGAGGGGGTGTTAAATGAGTGATCACGTACACACGTATGCGAAAGGGCGGCGCTGGTCGAAGGGACGTCGATCATTGTGTTTGTGGATTCGTTGGCATTCATTTCACGGCGACTTCGGACGTCGACGCGCCGTACAAACCAACGGACGAGCGGCAACTGAGCGAGCGAGCGCCGACCTTGAGTATATATACAACGCGACGGCGCATGCGCTGTCAGTTGTCGAATGTTCTCGAAGGAGAAGCACGCGCGCGGCACAGATGGCGACGGCGCATGCGCTGTCAGCTGTCGAATGTTCTCGAAGGAGAAGCGCGCGCGGCACAGATGGTGGGCGACGGCGCATGCGCGCGCGTGAGCTGTCGAATGTTCGAGAAGCGGTGCGGACGGCGCACTACAAGGCGCGAGTATAAGATGCTTCCGCATCTAAAAAGCTCTTTGCGCCGAACGTACAGCACAGTGCGAAAAACGTTAGTTAAAGGCTGCAATGGCGAATGCATTACGCACTTTGCAAAGTATTGATGGCGTTCGTACCTAGCAGCAGCCAAACTGAGAGGCAGACGAAAGAAGGGAAGACCACGATGCACGCCGAACACGTTTTCGCACATCTTTTATCACGTCTCCCTGCTGCTGGCCGTGCTTCTTCATTGCCTTAAATGCTCATGAACACGGAGCGTGACAGCGTTGCCATCGCGTCGACGCCATGTGCCTTTCTCTCGCATCCGATTCATGTCAGATCCTGCCCGACCATGTGCACGCGAGGTGATAAAGACGGATAAGAAAGCAACAGTTGCAGCCGCAAAGACACGTAGACGTATATAATGCACTGAAAACGGTACAGCCGTGGTCACGTGTATAGCGCGTGTAGATGATTACATGGGCTCTAATCTTCGTCGGCTGACTCTAATGAGAAAGCGAATTCAACATGGGCGCGAGGCTCACCATTGGAAGCACAAGCGCTGCAATCGCTGTGACGTGCACGGTTGGACCACGTTGTAGCGAAACTTCGGGGTTGTTTAAGCTATAGACACATCTGATAGCCATCCAGACGCAGAAGTGTGGCAGCAATTCCGCACAAGCAAGCGATGACAAGTCGACACGATTATTTCGGGGAGCACTCATTGGGGGTTCATTTATCTAATACAGCTTAAATTTACACAATGCACTAAGCTAGAAATACAATACATGAAAAATGATGGAATACCCCTCGGCTTGCATGACTGGTCTCCGGTGGTCAGATGCGCTGTTGACCGCTAGTCCACTCTCCACAAAAAGAGCCCGAGTCGCTGCTTAAATACGGTTTTCCAGCATCCACGGGTGCGTGGACTACGCGGAAGACCACTGTTTTGTACCAATTGGAAAATAGCTTATCCAGACCAATCAGGCAAGCCGAGGATAACCAACCCCAACACGATATTTCATGGTCACGTGAATCCTGTCTCGCAACAAAACTTTAGCAGCTTCTTGAAAGAGGCGCATTCTCTAAAACGGCATTGACGCGCAAACAAATGCTCAAATTTCGATCCCCGATTGCCCTGGAGGACCCAAGTGGTGGCTCGCTCGTTTGGGGTGGTGGTGGTAGTGGTTAGAAAATGAGAAAGGCACCTAATTTCTGCAGCCCGGTCGGGAGCACGGCGGAGTGCCTGGTTTGGAGCGCGGGACGCAAAGTGACCGACGGAATGCAGCTTTTTCTCCTCAGACTCTCATTCTTCCTCGAGGCTCCCTCCTCGAGAAAAGTCATTAAATAGCGTCTCTAGCAAGAGCATCTGGCAAAGAACGATCTCCAGCTTCAGATGAAAAAGAAAAAAAAAGCTTTACACTAGACATTGCATTCGCGACACCTCCCCTGCGAAAGAGAGTGACCCACTCGTTTTATCTGCAAAACGCAAAAGCAAATAGACTAAAACACAAAAAGTTTTTGTATTCAACAAGTGTGTGAGGGGCTCATTTAAATATGCTTATACACGTGTCTAAAAACTGAAAACAATTACATACTTAAAACCATAAATGAAAAACAAAAATATCATCGTGAAACAGAAATCAATAGAGTTCACTCGTGGGCATTTTATTACAAGTCAGTGCCCGTGTCGTAAGCGCCAACATTCTGTTGTGCGTTGTTACCACTCGAAAATGTCTTCCGGTAGGCGTAAAGTTCAATGTCAGTGTCGGAGCTTTCGCGCTGTTGTACCGGAACAGTGGTCTTTGTCCCGCGTACACCATGTCGCAAACGGAGTTCTTGACCCACTCGTGAACCACACTCGCGCACAACATTTGTACGCAATCTCTGTTCATCACTGTCCGCACTGCACTCGCGCACATCACCACATAGATTGCGCACCTTCTGATTATTACCAGATTCATCGTCGGCGTCGTCGGCATCAAAAGAGGATCGAACGTGGTAGGGCTTTGGACGCTTAACATTAAGAACTTGACGTTTTTGCTCATCTTGGGGTAACATCTCCCAGATGTTTTCGCCTACGCCGCGCAGAAGACGGTAAGGTCTGCTGTCGCTGCCATAAAGCTTTGTTATCTTTTTCCTTGCGCGTGGGGGAGTCCACACGTACAGCAAGTCCCCCTCGCGATAGACCTTACTGCGTCGTTTGGCTTCGTAGGCCTTCTTGTTTTTCGCTCGCTGTTTTCTTTTGCATTTATCTTTTCGGGCTTTGTTGAGCAGGTGCGGCACCGTCTCGTTCCCGCATTTGAGAGTGGGGGCTTGCGTCAATGGGTAAAAGTCGTGTGCTGCCGTGCAAGAAAGGAAAATGAAGGGACGCCGGGTTCGGGTTTTGTCATCTGGCACTCTGGGCAGGACGCTACGTAATGTGTACATGCTCAAACATATCCGGCGAAAAAGTAGCGCCTCCTCACTTTCACTCAAGTTCGCCAGAATCCGAGGTGACCTGCCGTTATATCTTTATGACAATGACTTGTAATCTCGGTTCTCAAGCTGTGAGGAATAACGAGTGCCATGCGATCCCGAAACCCTTGCGCCTTTCGATGCAATACGCTGTCGACCAGCCGAAAGCTCCGTGCCGTTCTTTTAATTTTTCTGACAACAGAAGCGCCTGGCTGTTCGAGGTGTTGCATGATGCCTCTCATCCACAAGTCCTCTCTGCTTTTTTAAAACACTCGCCTGGTCCAGAAACGGAAATGGTAAGGGGGTTTCTTCGCTTGCGGGCGTGGGATCATGAGGAAGGTGGGAAAGCGTGACGGCAATAGCCCGCTCAAACTGACGCACAACTTGGGCTGTGATCAGCTGACATTTAGACAATGTGGCGATGGGGCGGCTCGGCTGGTCGTTGAGAAACAGAATGACAGCCTAACCCTTCGGGAAACGAGAACGGACGGGCTAACCCTTCGGGAAATGAGAGGGGCCAGCCCGGCCGTTCTCGTTTCCTGAAGGATTAGGCTGTCCATTCTGTTTCTCAACGGGCTCTTCATGGTTGTTTCTGCAGCCTTCAAACCGGTGACAGCATTGCAGCGCTATGTGGCCAATGCGGGAGCGAATCTGGCATCTAGGATGCCCGTCGTTGGCGCGGGAAGTTCTAGGTGGCCAAGGCATTTAGAGGCGGCGCATCTCATCTTCGATGTCTTTTAGCCGGTCGGAAAGCGACGCGATGGAGTCAGCAATCGCGTCGCTCTATGTCTTTTTTGCGGTCGAGAGCCTCCCACGGGCAACGCAACTTGGCCGCGGCGCAGCTGACGACACACGGAGGGGGCTGTATTGTTGCTGCGGCGGGTGCTATTCCAACCGGAGGCGTGATGTTTTGCGTCCATGACTGCATGCCGGTAGAATAGTAGGTGCCAATCGGCTAGGGCCCTAATGCAGGACTCAATGAAGATGCCTGATTAATGCGCTGCGAAATTTGGAGGAAAGCAGTGCAAGTTTCCGGGTTTGCAATTATCATTTTTTCTTGAATGTCCGGGCGCAAACTGCGCAAAAGGTGCCGCAACCGATCGTCTTCTGTCATAGACGAGTTGACCCTAGCACAAAGTTGAACAACATCATAATAATAGTGCTCGGGGGTTTCAGACGGCAGTCGGATCCGGTTTTGTAGCCGCAAATGAGTGATCTAAATCGAGTGCCGACTGGTGAAAGAAGTCCTCAAGAGCGTCCCTACTCTTCCCATGAATTTGGGGCACCCGTTAGAATTTGTGTCGTGTGCCACTTTTTTGCATGTCCATCTAGGGCCAAATATAAAAATTAACCTTTGTGGCTTAGTCCCAATTGTTCAATGACGCTACACGCTCGTAGCAAAGTATGCACTCAGAAATAGATTCCTCCGGCGCGCCTCTGAACACTGGGGGTCCGACGAAAGGTTTTCCTTGGGGAGGGGGGTAGACATAGCGAAGAGGAAGGTAGGGGGTTCCTTCATAGTAGAAAAGTTCGAGGTTGTTTTCTGATGCTTGTTATTGACTCGGGTCATAATTTTAGAGCGGCAATATCGATACCCCGCACCTCCACCACTTTGTAGCGAAACCTCAGGGTCGTTTAAGCCATAGACACATCTGATAACCATGCAGACGAAGAAGTGTGGGGGCAATTCCGCGCAGGCAAGCGATGACAAGTCGACACGATGATTTAGAGTAGCACTCATTATGGGTTCATTTATCTAATACAGCTTAAATTTACACAATGCACTAAGCTAGAAATACAATACATGAAAAATGATGGAATACCCCTCGGCTTGCATGACAGGCCTTCGGTGGTCAGATGCGCTGTTGACCCCGAGTCCGCTCTCCACAAAAAGGGCCCGAGTCGCTGCTTAAATACGGTTTTCCAGCATCCACGGGTGCGCGGACCACGCGGAAGACCACTGTTTTGTACCAATTGGAAAATAGCTTATGCAGACCAATCAGGCAAGCCAAGGATAACCAATCCCAACACGAGATTTCATGGTCACGTGAATCCTGCATCGCAAAACGGTAGCAGCTTCTTGAAACAGGCGCATTCTCTAAAACAGCATTGACGCGCAAAGAAATGCTCAAATTTCGGTCCCCGATTGCCCTGGAGGACCCAAGTGGCGGCTCGCTCGTTTGGGGTGGTGGTGGTAGTAGTTAGAAGAGAAGAAAGGCACCTAATTTCTGTAGCCCGGTCGGGAGCACGGTGCAGTGCCTAGTTAGGAGCGCGGGCGCACAATGGCCGACAGGATGCAGCTTTTTCTCCTCAGACTCTCATTCTTCCTCGAGGCTCCCTCCTCGAGAAAAGACGTTAAATAGCGCCTCTAACAAGAACATCTGGCAAAGAATGAACTTCAGCTGTAGCTGAAAAAGAAAAAAAAAGCTTTCCGCGAGACATTGCCTTCGCGACAAGGTGATCTCTACTCGATTTGGCAAAAGAAAGCTAGTTGTATGCATCTTTTTACCGTGACTTCGTCTTGTTTTCATTTGTGAATAGCGTTGCGTTGCTCTGGCCCCATGTGTGCGGACTCCTGCTGACTACACAATCCGGAAAGTTGCAGTAAATGTTACCGGCAGCGTGCCACAGTGCGCTACGTATACGTGAGTGCACTATCATGGCCGCTGTCTGTGCCACTGTCACCCCTCTCTTACTCTGTTGTTGTGGTTGTTACTTCGAGCCTATGGGCTTTAAATGAGCACCGACCATGAATGCTCACATAAAAGCAGAATGTTTCAGTTTTTCACGGGAGCCTCGTTCAAAACGAAAAATGAATGTGCAAGCAGTCCAATTATGTATATTTTGAAATGGGACGGAGCTGTTTACAACTAGGGGAAGTTGCCGCTATTATATTAAGAATGTGCATCATTGTCTGAATTATCGGAGGGTCAAGATATAGCCTGGCATCCTGCTATTTTTCCTTAATTTTCCTTAATTTTACCCTATTCCGGTGTATTTCGTGGCCAGTTGCTTCTGCGTGTTCGGCCAGCAGGTTCGATAATACCCTGTTTCTTGCATCATACTTGTTCCGCTCCAGACTTTGATAAAGCTTGCTCTTCTCGCCAAGGTAAAGCAACCGCAGTCTGTGCCACTCCCATCCTCCTACCGGCTGTCTGTCTTCATGTGTAGTTGCGACTGGCCCTTGTGGCACCGGAGGTCCGGGATGATGACGCCAAGGCCGGAGGAAGGAAGACTTTGAGAGAGTATATTTACATAGTGTTGTGTTCCAAGCACCCCTGTGTCACGAGCGAGCCTCCGAACCCGCGAAAGACCGGTTGCTGAAACTGCTTCCAGATGTTGACTCCTCCCCTTCCCCCGCTCGGCGGAAACGAGCCACTGTCGTTTCCCCCGTCAGTTCGGCCGCCGCCTCCATCCGAATAGGAATAAACTTGTTTTTAACCGTTCTAGGCTGTCTGAACTTTTTGGACTACCGCGACCAACGCGTACGTCTATGGGCCGACGACAACACCGGACATAACAGTGGCGAGGAGGAAGTGGATTTGGACCAACCCTACGCAACGATATTGACAAGCTACAAGCTATGGCTACGCACGGGCTCCCAAATCGGCTACCTGAATTCAAAGGCTCATCATGGTCATCGTGGTTTGGACGCCTGCAATTTTACTTCGAGGCTAACAACATCACTGATGCAGCAATGAAGAGGGCCAACCTGCTAACGCTGTGTGGGGAGCAGACATACGACACAGTCTGTGCCCTGATTCAGCCACGCACTCCAGCAGCCGTTGACTACGACGACATCGTAGCAGCGCTACAAGAGCACTATGACCCAAGGCCATCGGAGGTCTACTGTCGAGCCCGCTTCCAACGGCGAGACCAACTGGAAGGCGAAAAAGTGGCCGAATACGTAGCGGCTCTCAAAAAGCTCGCTGCTGACTGCAATTTCGGGACGTTGACCGCGACAGCTGCAGCTACTGCGCAGGAGGGAGGATCGACTGCCACACCTGCTAACACCACTATGCTCCCCTTGGACGCTATGTTGCGTGACCGTTTTGTGTGTGGACTGCGTGACGCAGGTCTACAACTACGCCTGTTCGCGGAGACGGGTCTCACCTTCTCCAAAGCCTATGACATCGCCCAACGAGCGGAGAGCGCCGGTCACCAGCAGAGGGATATTCGACGGAACGTCGAGCCGGTGCATCACACCAGTCAGCAGTCAGGTCATTCCACGTCTAAGGCGAAATCAAGCAGAAAGACACAGCGCTGTTGGCGATGCGACGACATGCGCGATCCCCAGGTATGTCGATACAAGACAGCGACCTGCAATTTTTGCCAAAAACTGTGACACATTGAAAGGGCATGCATCTCGAAGCGCAAAGAGCTCGGACCGAAGGCTTCAGTGCAACGGAACAACAATGTCGACGCACAGGAGGGCCAGATGCAAGATACAAGCCGAACAGCACTAACGTCATCGGCACTATATGACTTAAACGCCGTTGTGAACCTCGGAACTAGACCGAAGATTACAACTGAAATTATGGTACACCAGCGCCCTATCAGGTTTGAGGTGGATTCCGGAGCAGCATGTACGCTCATCAGCGAGGACACTTTTCGCGCTACTTGGCGTGAGAACGCGCCAGATCTCCAGCAAGACGACACGCAGCTGAGAACGTGGTCCGGACATTCCCTTCCACTGCTGGGCTGTGCCAACGTAGACGTGTACTACAACGGGCAAACCCATCAGCTCCCCTTGCTAGTCGTCCACGGTTCTGGATCAGGCCTTTTAGGACGAAATTGGTTCACCCCCCTTGGAGTGGTCATTGGCGGAGTTCACCACACACTCAGTTATCCGTCAGTGGAGCAGCTTCAAGATAAGTACAAAGCGGTTTTCTCCGAAGAAATACCAGGGAACAACGAACCTCCAGTCACACTGGAGCTGTGGGAGGATGCGACGCCGAAATTTTTGAAAGATAGGTCGGTGCCTTTCGCCCTACGAACGTCAGTCGAGAATGAGCTTGACCGACTGCAGGAACAAGGAATCATCGAACCGACGCAACATTCGGAATGAGCGACACCACTCGTTGTCGTCCGAAAGAAGAACGGTACCCTACGCCTCTGCGGAGACTACCGGAGCACTGTCAACCTGGCGACAAAAGCATCTTCCTACCCACTGCCGACACTGGAAGAGGTTTTTAGCACGCTTCGTGGTGGAAAAATCTTCAGCGCCTTGGACTTGACACAAGCCTACCAGCAGCTGAAGGTGAGCGAATCAATGTCTGAACTGCTCACAATAAACACTATTAAGGGTATTTACAAAGATAAAATGCTACCATTCGGAATATCTGCAGCGCCAGCAATCTTCCAGAAATTTATGGAGTCTACACTTAGCGGGATCCCAGGTGTTTGCGTCTACTTGGACGATGTTATTGTCGGTGGCGCCTCCAATGAAGAGTACAAAGAACGCTTGGAGCTCATTTTGGAAAGGCTAGAAAATGCTAATTTGCGCATCAGTAAAGAAAAATGTGTTTTTGCGGTGCCTGAAGTGAAGTTTCTTGGACATCAAATTGACGCGCAGGGTATCCATCCCACTGAAGACAAAGTGCGTGCAATCACTGAAGCACGAGCGCCTACTAACAAGCAAGAACTGCAGTCGTTTTTGGGGCTATTGACGTTCTACGACCGGTTCTTAGAACATCGAGCTACAGTGGCCAACGATCTATATCAGCTCCTGCAGAAAGAAGTCCCATGGACTTGGTCGCCACGCCACCAAGAGTCATTTGTTGCCCTTAAGCAACTACTTCGCAAGTCTACTGTTCTGCGACACTACGACGAAAGGAGACCCCTACTGCTAGCCTGTGACGCATCACCATACGGAGCGGGAGCAGTCCTCTCCCAAGTTGACGACCAGGGACGGGAGGCCCCGATCGCTTTCGCTTCGCGCACCCTATCGCAGGCAGAGAGGAATTATTGCCGGCTAGATGAAGAGGGACTTTCCATCGTCTACGCAGCAGATCACTTTCGGCAGTACATTACCGGCAGGAAAGTGACTTTCATAACAGATCACCGGCCCTTATTGGGTATTATGGGTCCCCAGAAGCCAATGCCACCGACATTGTCGCCGCAAATGACACGATGGTGCATCAAGATGTCGGCGTACGATTACGAACTCGTACACCGCACTGGGAAGAAACATCAGAACGCCGACGCACTAAGCCGCCTGCCGCTAGACACCACAATAGATGAACCACCCCCGCCGGGTGATATACTCATGTTCGAGGCGCTGCCGAACCCTCCGCTAACAGCTGACACGATAGCAGCATCAACGCAGGAGTGCACTGTCTTGAAAGAAGTCTACGCAGCTATACAAGAAGGCAACGTGCAGAAGCTAAAGGGTGAATACTTCAACGCTTACCGCAAGTGAGCTGCGGAGTTGAGCACTCATCGCGGTTGCGTCATCTTGAGATCAAGAGTTGTAATTCCAGCGGCACTTCGCGAACAGGCCATGTCGCTTGTCCACGCGGGTCATCGAGGCATTGTTGCCATGAAAAAGTGCGCCAGAAGTTATATGTGGTGGCCTGGTATCGACCATGATATAGAATTAACAGTTCACGATTGCCAGCCTTGCCAAGGCAACCACAGGAGCCCGCCAAGAGCCCCTATTCCTGAATGGGAAAGACCAGACACGCCTTGGCACACCCTGCACATTGATTTTGCTGCACCTATCGAAGGGTGTTCGTTCCTGGTGGTTGTAGACGCATACACCAAGTAGCTGGAGGTAAAACAAATGGCTACAACGACATCGGCAGCAGTTATCGACACTCTGCGGTCATTGTTTGCAACGTTCGGCCTACCGCGCAAGGTGGTCTTGGACAACGGCACTCCGTTTGTGTCCGCGGAGATTCTCAAGTGTGGTGGTTCTTGGGCCCTCAGACGCAGAAACCCAAGACAAGGACAAGAGAAACATCTATTGACTTCACACACAAAACAATCACAACACTGTGGCTATCTGTACAACACACTGGCTCCGTAATTCAGTCATACAGTCCTTATGTCCACGCGCCCGCGAGTAACCCACGCGTCCTCACTACTCGGAAGTCTAATTCCGTCTGGTGCCACTCACGCTCCCGCTGAAGACGATGGCGTCGACGACGCAACCTCGCCACGGGGAGGTTGCCAAGTGCACGGAAGCTCACGAGCAGACCATCAGCTGCTCGTGCTGGACCAGGCGGCCCCACGCTGCGGCCGACGCAACACCGAGGTCGCACCTTCAATTGGCGGTTGTGCCGGACCGGCTCCGACGTGGCACCGTGGCCACGATCTCGGTGACTGGTTGTGCCGGACCCGAGTCTGGACAGGATCAGCCGCTTGCCCTGGCCCGCACGCTCGTCCGCCACAGGAACAGCATGTCAGGCCCGGCCCGGAACCGCCACTCGCCTCAGGAACATGCCACGCTCGTGCCGGTTGGGTTGATGACACCCGCTCGTTGGTTCGGTCCCCTGAGGCCCAACGCCTAGCGCTCTTGCTAGCCGGCCGCGCTCTTCCTCTGCCCGTCGCTGTTCCGAAACTCACGCGCTCACGTTCGTCTGACCCCGTGCACACTTCGTCTTCGTCGGTTATTTCCCGCTGTCGGTTTCACTTCCAGTTTCGGTTTTGGTTGTGAGAAGCACTCTTACCACACTCCCCCCAACTTCCAGTACGTTGTACACACGTAACACACAGTTCCCGAATATAACAAAGGTTCCGCACACTTTAAATGTCACAGTTTAGATGTAAAAAAAAACCAATTGCACTATGATGACAACATGATAAAAAAAATTGTGTACAACGGCAATAAGTCACTGCTCGGTAAAAGCCGCACGACTCATATAGTCGGCACCAACGTTGTTCACACCACGAATGTGTTCCACGTGAAAGTCATATTCCATGAGAAGGAGACTCCACCGCAGGACTCGATTATTTAGGTGCCTAGCTGACTGAATATAAGTCAATGGCTGGTGGTCACATTGCAACGTGAACGGCTTGTCATAGAGAAAAATGTGGTATTTGCGAACAGCCCAGACTACGGCAAGGCCTTCTCTTTCAATTGTGGAGTAGGCTGCTTCGCGGGGTAGTAATTTACGGCTCGCGTAGGAAACTGGGTGCAGACGGCCTTGGTGTTCCTGGAGCAATACTGCTCCTAAGCTCCGCGAAGACGCATCCGTGCGCAGAACAAATGGCTTATGCAAGTCGGGTGACTTCAGCACAGGCTGCGTGGCCAATAGATTCTGCACTTGTCGAAACGCTCTCTCATGTTCTTCACCTCTGAGATACGCATGTAGATGCCTCGGGTATTCTGCCCAATGTTGAAATAAACGTCTTGTTTTCTACACGCATGTGGCGCCCTTCAGGTAGTTCTCCTTTGAAAGCTCCGTCGTCCGTGCCAAACTCTTCTAGTAAGTCCGTGAGCGCGTCGCGGAACTCGATCATACCCTGTGCAGGGATGGCGATCTGGGACCTAGGACCACCTCGTGCTATCGTCTGGGACACCCTTAGAAACCGCCCCCTGGAGTTTTCCTTGAGATCCAGGTAGTAGCGCCTATTGTCCTTAATCATTATCTCACTTTTCAACTTGCCATCCTCAGGCAGTTTCTCTGGATTGGGGGGACCCAGGGAAGCGTACAGCTCACTGAAGGATGTCAGGTGGTCCCGGAACTCAGCCGCTGTTGACATGGTGAGGAAGAGACGACTTTTCCTACCCACTACCCCGACCTGTTGCACCTCGGCCACCTTGATGAAGCGGCCCCGGCGGTTCTGCTTGACGTCCAGGTAAAACCTCTTGGACTGGATCTGGAGCATCTTGGTGGCCAGCTCCTGCTCACCCTGCGACATGAGCTGTCCTCCGTTTTCCGAAGCGCCGTCATCTTCACTGGAGGACCCGTGCCCTCGTTGATTGCGACGTGGAATCCAGCGGGGTCGGAACGGGCGCCTGTCGGCCGCGTACGGGCTACCCTGAACAGGCTCACCATCGGGTCCGGTCACATTGGCTGCCTCGCAGCCCTTATCGCCGACCACGACGTCAAACTCGACGGTCTCACCTTCACCAACGCTGCGCAGCAGCTTCTGTGGGTTGTTGCGCGTGATGGCCGTCTGGTGGGCGAAGATGTCCTCGTGAGTGTCGTTGCGGTTGATGAAGCCATAGCCGTTCTTGACATTAAACCACTTCACCGTCCCCAGGACCCTCTCGGTGACGATAGGCTTCTTCCTGCCACTGAAACGACTCTCTTCGCCCATTGCCAAGTTGGCGGCGATCTTCGGAAGGGGCCACTTTTCCGTGGCTTCATGCGGTGGCTCATACGCTTCCTCCGCATTCGATCTTGGTTTGGTTGCCTGCGAATTGCCAGATACATCCTGCTCATCATTGACAGCATTCCCTTTGCTAGAGTCTGTGCATGGTGCACGCCTTGTTTCCACATGGCCATGGTCATGCCGTCGTGCTGACTCATTCATAGGTAACGTATCCGGCAATGCCGCGCCCTTGATGTTGCCCAAAATTACGTCGTATAATGGGTCGGTCATACACTTAACGAGTACTTCCCCAGTTAACAACGTACATTGCAAACGGACTTTTGCCTCTGGGAGGTATCGCACAGTACGGTCCAGTAAGTACACTGGGCTCGTCGTTCCCGTGAACTTCTCCTTCGGAACCAAGGATTGCCGCACGACGACCGTGTTGCAGCCGGTGTCTCGAAGCACATGCACTGGTCTGTCCTCTAGGAACCCCTCCACAACAGGCATGTCAGCAACTCCAACGTTCGCGGATCGTCGACTTGATGTGGCATTGACGATGGGTATTGTTCCGCCGTCTTGGAGAACAATGTAGCCACTCTTATGTTGTTCAGGTGTCAAGTCTTCGCGTTTTTCCGATAGCATACAGGATGCCTGGTCTTTGCCAAATTTTCTACCGGGGCATCTGTCACTGCTGTGTCCACTTTGTTTGCATACTCCGCATCGGCTGAAAGTATTCCCTTTCGTGCGGGACCAGCAGTCGGCTGCGCGATGGCCTGCCTTGTCACAAAGGAAACAGCGACTTGCAGGCTTCTCCGTCTTCTTCGCGGACTCCGGCTTGGACACCGAAGGTCCCGGATCCTTGGGAATCCGTTCTCTTCCTAAGTTTGTGAGCGCCTGTGCTTCCATGAAGTTATCGGCAGTCTCGCAAAGCGAACTCAGGGTTTTGCAACTTCTCTCCTTGAGAAAGATCCTGAGTGCTGGAGAACAACCCTTCATGAATTGCTCACTTATCATCAGATCTCGCAAGCTAGCAAAGCTTGTCTCCGTTTTTCCCATTTCAAGCCAACGGTCAAAGTAGCCGGAAAGTCTTGCAGCATACTGCAGACCAGTCTCGTTTTCTTCGGGCTTCGCTTTACGAAATTTTTCGCGGTAGCCTTCCGCAGTATAGCGGAACCTCTGAAGAAGCGCCGCTTTCAGCTGATCATAATTCAGCACAGCTGTTGGATCTAACCGGCCTATGACTGTTAGCGCTTCTCCTGTCATGCATAGGCTAAGCGAAAGAGCCCACTTTCCACGCGGCCACCCTTGACACGTGGCGACCCGTTCAAATCGCTGCAGGTACGCGTCGAGGTCGTCCCGAGCCTCATCGAAGGGCGGAATCAGTTTATGAGGACTGCAGACCTCTGTTATTCCTCTGGCGCTCATGCTGGATCCTTCTTGTTCGTCAGCCCCCATTGGCTGTACCCTGCTTGCGCTCTCCTGAAGTCGAAGCTTCAGTTCGAGGATCTTCAGCTCTTGTTCCTGTACCTTCTGCTGCTGCTCTAACAGCTTCTGCTGCCTCTCAGCGTTTTCTTTCGCGATCTCGCGCTCCCTAGCACGCTCATCTCGAGCTTCAACGCACTCTCGCTCAACCCACTCTCTGAGCTCCTCGTTCTCCAACCCTAGCTGTCGGCCAAGTGCAATAAATTTCTCCCTGTCCATGACAAAGACTGCGTCTGAGTAATGGCTTTAGATTTTAATAAGCCATCCTGGCAGGCTCGCCAATTGTGGTGGTTCTTGGGCCCTCAGACGCAGAAACCCAAGACAAGGACAAGAGAAACATCTATTGACTTCACACACAAAACAATCACAACACTGTGGCTATCTGTACAACACACTGGCTCCGTAATTCAGTCATACAGTCCTTATGTCCACGCGCCCGCGAGTAACCCACGCGTCCTCACTACTCGGAAGTCTAATTCCGTCTGGTGCCACTCACGCTCCCGCTGAAGACGATGGCGTCGACGACGCAACCTCGCCACGGGGAGGTTGCCAAGTGCACGGAAGCTCACGAGCAGACCATCAGCTGCTCGTGCTGGACCAGGCGGCCCCACGCTGCGGCCGACGCAACACCGAGGTCGCACCTTCAATTGGCGGTTGTGCCGGACCGGCTCCGACGTGGCACCGTGGCCACGATCTCGGTGACTGGTTGTGCCGGACCCGAGTCTGGACAGGATCAGCCGCTTGCCCTGGCCCGCACGCTCGTCCGCCACAGGAACAGCATGTCAGGCCCGGCCCGGAACCGCCACTCGCCTCAGGAACATGCCACGCTCGTCCCGGTTGGGTTGATGACACCCGCTCGTTGGTTCGGTCCCCTGAGGCCCAACGCCTAGCGCTCTTGCTAGCCGGCCGCGCTCTTCCTCTGCCCGTCGCTGTTCCGAAACTCACGCGCTCACGTTCGTCTGACCCCGTGCACACTTCGTCTTCGTCGGTTATTTCCCGCTGTCGGTTTCACTTCCAGTTTCGGTTTTGGTTGTGAGAAGCACTCTTACCACATCAAGTTTTCCAGCGACAACGGCGTCTCGTCTGTTACATCAGCTCCTTACCACCCGGCTACGAACGGACCAGCCGAGCGCTACGTGGCTGAGCTAAAGCGCGCCCTTACTAAAGACCAGACTGGGACAATGCAACGCTGCATCGCGCGCTTTCTCTTCAGACAGCACAACACTGTTCAAAGCACTACTGATCAAACGCCAGCGAAATTGATGTTCGGACGAGAAATGAGAACCCAGCTGACAGCAATTGTCCCGGAGCCCTCAGCGAAAGCACCGTCGGAGGAAGAAAAGCTCCCGCATAGCAGGAGAATCGAAAGTGGACAGCGCATATACGCCCGCCAGTTCCACAGAAAGCCCGGCTGGGTTGAAGCGACGGCACTCAAACGCATAGGTTTGCGGTCATGGCTCGTCGACATTGGTGGAAAGGCCACACGCCGCCACCCTAATCAGCTACGCCGTTCAGGTAATTTGCCAAGGGAACCTCCCATTCAAGCAGCCACCTCGACGGAAGCTTCGTTACACTTAGCCTGGCATCTCGCACCAGATGAATCGGCGCCGCCGCCCGCCGGCCCTTAATACAAGAGAAACGACACCCAGCGATATATAAGTGGTTATATCAGAAGAAAAGAAAAGAAAGGTGCCGACCCGTAACTGTCTCTCCTTACGAGGACACCTCAACAGGTCAGCAGAGGAATGGGATAAGGAGGGATAAAAGAATAGAAGGAAAATAGAAGGAGAAGAAGACAGCCAACGAGAGAAAAAAGAAGGAGATAGGAAAGTGGGGATCCGGTCGAAGCAGTCCAAGGGCGGGGCACCAGAATGCGAGAGCTGCACGGCTTCAGGAGACCGCGGAGGGCGAACCGTCGGCGGGAGCTACGCTGAAGTCGGAGATCGCGAGGGCACAACCGTCCATCTTGAAATCCTGCGAGCGAATCCTCCCCACAGGCTTCTCTTCCTAGTGCGTCCAGAGCGTCCACGCGCCCACGGCGGCCCCCAGATTGCTTCCAAGCGACAAGCTAAGGAGGGAGGAGATGTTGTGTTCCAAGCACCCCTGTGTCACGAGCGAGCCTCCGAACCCGCGAAGGACCGGTTGCTGAAACTGGTTCCACATGTTGACTCCTCCCCTTCCCCCGCTCGGCGGAAACGAGCCACCATCGTTTCCCCCGGCAGTTCGGCCACCGCCTCCATCCGAATAGGAATAAACTTGTTTTTAAACCGTTCGAGGCTGTCTGAGCCTTTTGGACTACCGCGACCAACGCGTACGTCTATGGGCCGACGACAACACCGGACATAAGACATAGTATACATTCCGAGAGAGCCTCCTCGAAGGCGCTGGGTGGGGGGTTCATTATATAGAGTACTTTCTCCTCAGATCTGTAGATCAGGGAATAGGTCTGGACCACACTGTCCAATAACAGGTCTTACAGTCCTTTCTAGCGTCATCATGCCAACACCACCCTCAACATACACACATACACAGCACAAACACGCATATGGTCCCGGCGAGGCTGCCTCCCTCAAGCTTGTTTCCAGCGAGCGGGGTGCTGGGGTTGACCACCCATGTTTTGTCGGAGGGTGGTCGCGGTCTCGGCATCTCCGAGGGCTAATGCCTAGACATCTGGTGTTGATTTGAGCGTCGGTGGCCCAACAGTCAGAGACGCCCAGTGTGGTGGTCTAACTTCCGTCTTCGGTGGAAACGCGGTGTTGTGGCCTTGCCTCCCAGTAGATGGAGAGTTATAGTATACCGGGCTTACCGGGTTTACTGGGTATACCGTGATACCGGAATCGAAGTGCGCATGCGCAGATACGTACGTCACCCGTACAGCTTCCCATACGCGCGGTATTTTTCAGATTTCACGTTACCGTGGTAGCGTAGGTGTACCGTGTACGTAGTGTACGTAAACATGGCGGTGCTCTCGGACGCCCGCTTTGAAGTCATTTTGGCGTAGTTGTTGAAAGATTCATCTTGTCCGCCGCAAACGACTGTTCAAAGTGGCTTCGCTTGTCTTCAGTCAGCTTTGATGACCGAGTATTACGGATAAGTTGGCGTAGTTTTCGAGATAGCTTGCCATTTCGAACGCGCCTAAGCCTAACTTCAAGATCGATGTAAACAAATCGGCAACGCAGATGTTTTCGCGTTTGGTGCGTGGTTCATATTTATTTACTTTTATTATCACTAAACTAAACTTCTAACAATGCTTCGCGTGGCGGCAGAGACAAACATTCTCGTTTTCTTTTCGTTATCACTGTTTAACTTATTAACTATCTAATAGGTGGCGCCACCGTCCTAGCTGGGGCACGTAAACCACGTAAACGATATCCCGCTAAACTATAAGACGCTGCCCACAACGAACATTTGCTCCACGGTAACGCCATTCCCTTAACCTACGCTATCACGCTAACGCTAAACTATAACTGTCTGATAAAAACCAGCCGGCCATCTTCGCGCTTCTCCTTATCTTCACAAAGTGAAGCTGCTGCTTTTCTTTGATCCCAGTGCCCGCGTAAAGGGGGAGGTCTCGTCGAACGCAACAGCTCGTCCACCGGTCCGAGACATGACCTGAGGTAGACCAGCTAAACAGGTTGACCGAAGTGTCGTTGTTATGTGGCGTCATCCAATTCTCTGCCTATGACGCATCATGCCATTTTCAATCGTTTCATGGGATGGCCTTCTTCCTGGGTTTGCACAAACACACACACCCAAGCCCGAGCACTGGAGAGCACCCTGTCCGCTCTAAGACACATCGAGCCCATATGAAGCATAAGACAAAACAATTTTTAAGTTACATTACATTACAACTAAAACACGAGAGCAGCAATCATAATCTTCCTCCGAGTACTCAAGCCGCGCATTTGATAAATGTATAAATGGTCAAACAGAATACGAGACTCCGAGTGAAGAGTTTTCTTAAACGTCTTTTTGCTGAAGGCCTATTTAAGGCATCAGCGTTACCTTTCATTTTTCCTTACCTGTACTCAACATCAAAGTTATACTGCTAAAGTGCCAAACTCCACCTCAATAAACGGCCATTTTTGGGTGACATGTTTCGCAGCCATTTGAGCGGGCAGTGATGAGTCTAAAAGGTGAATCGGGTGCCTGAAAGGTAGCAAGACAGTTTTTGTGCAGCCCAAACTAGGCAGGCGCACTCTTTCTCGGAGGCACTGCATGCCTCTTCGCGAACAGTTAGCTTACGGCTAGTGTACACAATGGGATGTTCTGCTCCGACCTCGTCGCGTTGACAAAGTACCGCTCCCATGCCACGGTCACTGGCATCGCATTGCACAATGAATGATAGGTCATAATCAAGTGCCTGCAAAATAGGATGGCTGATGAGCGCCGACTTCAAATTTTGGAATGATTCCTGCTTTTGTTGATCCCATATCAACGTGGTGGGTTCCTTTTTTCGCAGTGCATCAGTGAGTGGACTCGCCAATTCCGAATAGTTTCTTAAGAAGTGCTGATAGTAGCCCGTACGCCCCGAAAAGCGCCTACGTCAGTTTACGTCTTGGGCCGCGGGTAGGATGAAAGGGCCTCCACTTTTACATACGAGGGCATCTGACGTCCTTGCCGGAATATGTCCCAGGTAGCTCACTTGAGCGCCACCCAAGTTACATTTTTCTGCCTTAACTGTCAAACCAGCCTTACTCAGTCGCTCAAACACTTTCTTAAAGTGATTCAGATGTACCTCTCAAGAGTCTTAAAAAACGGCAATGTCATCAAGGTAAGGCAAGGCAAAGTCGTTTAAACCGTGACGCACCCTGTCTATGAGTTTAGAAAACAAAACAAAACGGGGCATTCTTGAGCCCGAAACTGAGCATCAGTGGACGGAAGGATCCAAAGGGTGTTATGAATGTGGCGTAGCGACTTGCTCGCGCCGTCAACAGCACATGTCCGTACCCGCGAATGAGATCAAGAGTAGAAATGTACCACGCCTTACTGACGGTTTCTAACCTTTCCTCGATGTTAGTGATAGGATAGAGCTGATCTCTCGTCTTGGAGTTCAGTCGCCGATAATCTATGCATTGACACGGATCCTTACCGAGAACTTCCACCACAATCATGGGAGAAGCGTAGTCGCTATCACTCTTTTCTATTACTCCGAACTCGAGCATCCTTTGAATTTCTTTTTGCATCGTACCTCGCTGCTTCGGGGATATGCGGTATGGTTTCACCTTCACTGGCTCGTCAGATGTCAACTCAATATCGTGGACTATCTCATCTGTTCTTTCCGGTCTATCTGAAAATAAACCCTTGAACTCCTCGATCAGGTTCTCCAAGTCCTGAATTTGGTAACCTGTCAAATTCAACCATCTTCTTCAATTGCACATTCACTGCTTCTGACCTATCTATAGTTCACTAAAGCCGGGAGGACACTCAATGGGCATCTCTTCGTAGTTATTCAGAGAAAGGCACACGACGGCCTGTCTCTCAACCTATGGTTTCATCAAGTGTACATGATATATTTTCACGCCCTTCCGACGCCCTCTTAGCTTCACTGCGTAGTTTGTGTCTGACAGTTTTTGCACGACATCAGCCGGGCCCTCCCACTGCACTTCACGTTTGTTAGCATTCAAAGGTCGTAGCAGCATTACACGATCGTTCACTTTGAAAACTCTCTTTCTGGCGGTTCGGCGGTAGTACGCTTTGGCTTTCATATGTGATGAGCTCATACAAGCCTCCGCCACTTCCCGTGCTATGCTAATGCTCTTGAGCAAGCGGAGAACGTATTCGACCACTCTCGTCTCTTCATCGCTTCCTGACCAAATCTCCCCAAGTATGTGGAGAGGGGATCGCAGTTCGCGGCCATATACCGATTCCGCCGGACTGAACCCTGTCGACTCATGCGGAACTGTACGCAATACAAACATAGCTGTGGTGAGACAGCATTCCCAATCGTGAAAGTTCTCTTGACACAGAGTCTTTAGCACCCGTTTAAGCACTTAATGCCACCTTTGTACACTGCTTGTCTCCATGGGATGATGTATAGAGCTGTGTATTACTTTTATTCCCCATCGCTTCAGAAAAGTTGTCGTTAAAGCGCTTGTGAAGACACTGCATTGATCACTTTGGAATTCTGCCGGGAAACCGACGCGAGAGAAAATGCTCAGGAGCCCGTCAACAATTTCAGACGAACCAAGTTCTTTTAGTGGAATAGCTTCCAGAAATTTAGTGGCGGGACAGAGCAAAGTCAGTAGGTATTTCTGTGCCGACTACGTCACTGGCAGAGGTCCGACTGTGTCTATGACAAGTCGCTGAAATGGCTCAGTTATTATGAAAACCAGTTTAAGCGGCGCTTTCCACTTGTCGTTCGGTTTCCCCACACGCTGGCACACGTCGCACGACTTAACAAATTGTTCTGCATCACGAAAACATCCCGGCCAGTAAAACTCCTGCAACACTCTTGCTTTAAATAGAGAGTTATAGTGTACCGGGTTTACCTGGTTACCGGGTGTACCGTGATACCGGAATCGAAGTGCGCATGCGCAGATACGTACGTCACCCGCACAGCTTCCCGTACGCGCGGCATTTTTCAGATTTCACGTTACTGTGGTAGCGTAGGTGTACCGTGTACGTAGTGTACGTAAACATGGCGGTGCTCTCGGACGCCCACTTCGAAGTGATTTTGGCGTAGTTGTTGAAAGATTCACCTTGTCCGCCGCAAACGACTGTTCAAAGTGGCTTCGCTTGTCTTCAGTCAGCTTTGATGACCGAGTATTACGGATAAGTTGGCGTAGTTTTCGAGATAGCTTCCCATTTCGAACGCGCCTAAGCCTAACTTCAAGATCGATGTAAACAAATCGGCAACGCAGATGTTTTCGCGTTTGGTGCGTGGTTCATATTTATTTACTTTTATTATCACTAAACTAAACTTCTAACAATGCTTCGCGCGGTGGCATAGGCAAACATTCTCGTTTTCTTTTCATTTTCACTGTTTAACTTATTAACCACCTAATAGGTGGCGCCACCATCCCAGCTGGGGCACGTAAACCACGTAAACGCTATTCCGCTGAACTATAAGACGCTGCCCACAACAAACGTTTGCTCCACGGTAACGCCATTCCCTTAACCTACGCTATCACGCTAACGCTAAACTATAATTCTCCATTTTCTTTATCCCCAAGTGTCCTGACTACGAGTTATCATGGGCCATGCGAAGGATATCTCCCTTATATTTAGCGGGAACAAGCAGCTGTTTAAAGGATCTCTGACGCCTTTATTGATACTCACGATACAAGATTCCCTCCCTCCTCAAAAACTTCACGTTCTTTCGCGCCACATCTTCCTGCGAATGGATATCGAACCGTTGAATACTTTGGTCGGCTGCCTGCTCTTTGCGCATGATACTGGCACTGACAGCTCGCAACTTTCGGAACGCAAGCGAGGTTGGTTCCACTACTCCCACCACTCCAGAACTTGTAGCGGCATTTTCTGCCAATTCCTCTGTGTTTCTTTCCTCACAAATGATTTCTCTGACACCTATTATGCTGTAATCGAGCGCACTCATCTCTGCACTCTGCTCGCGCGTGAGCTTATCTGCAATTTCTCAGACATTGGATCGCGTGAGAACCAAGACTGTCCCCTCACAGAAGTTTAAACCCTTGTCTTTTAAGAGCTGGTCTGATTTGCTTGAAAACATGTATGGGTACGGAAGAGGCAGGTTCTTTGACACTGCTGCTTCAGTCTCCAAAGTACCAAAAGGGCCCTCGACAATTACTTTAGCAACGGGCAGACAGAAACTCTGAGTCTCAACCACTTGCCTTACCCACGCGCATTTACCGGTGTAATGCTTATTAGGGACGGATGTACGACTTCTAGTGTCGCCGCACAATTCCTCAGCACTTTTCATTCTTTCCCATTGACTGTCAACGTATGCATATAGGGTGCTATCAGTTTATCGTTCTCTTCAGTGTCACTAACGTACGAGAAGACGTTGTTGCGTTTTTTTGCAAACAGCAGCAATGTGTCCCGGGCGGTTGCAGATATAGCAAATCATAGGTCGCCTTTCCTCAAAATGCCTTCTGTCCTGTTCCTTTTGTGCCCCCGCGCTTGGTTCATTATCCTGTTTTCTCCTCTTTGCGGACGCGTACTCCCTTTTACCGTGCTGTTCTCGTGGGCCTTCCCCGACAGCACCGCTTTTGTATCCTTTCTTCTCGCCCCACCCTGCGGGTCTCTTTGACTTTGGATTTCATGCAGGTGTATTCTTCTGCAAACCTGACAGCTGCCTGAATGGTCGCAGGAGTGCTATCTTTGATCTAAAATTTCATGGAATCTGGCACTCCTTTATAAAACTGTTCCAGCCCTATTAACTCAATAACCTCATCATGGTTGCCAAGTGCTTCGGAACTTTTCAACTACTCTACCAAATTGGCTTTCAGATTGTTGGCATAGTTATTGCAGGACTCGCCTGTCCCGACCGATGCACTACGAAATCGCTGCCGAAAGGCTTCAGTGGACAAGCGGAATCTTTCTAACAGCGCCTGCTTGACGTTTTTGTAGTCGTTAGCATCTTCGGCATTCAATCGTGCAATGATGTCGGCTGCCTTACATGGGAGCAACGTGAAATAAAACTGAGGCCAGGCAGCACTAGAACAACCCATTTTTTCACAAGTCCTTTCAAAATTGACGAGAAAAGGTCCTATGTTCTCACCAATTTTGTAGGATTGCATTAAACCCCTTTTTTAAAGGGGGCAGAGTTTACTGTGGCGCGTGGCACTTGCTGACCTTCTGTTAAACTGCTCATTAATCTACGGATCTCCAGGTCCATGTGCTTCATTTCTACCTCACGATCCTCTGCTTGTTTCTTTCGCTCATTCTCTTCTTTCTCTTTCTGCTTATTTCCTTCAACCAACTCCCAGCACTCCGGTAATTCATCTTTGTCAGCGTCTAAACCTTCTATAGCCTGAACAATCTGAGTTTTTCTGCATAATCCATTTACATCTACACCCAACTCTTTGCATATTAGTATCATGTCTGACTTATTTATCTTATTCACGTCCGTGATGAAAGCTGCTCTCTACCGAGAAAATGCCCACAATTGCTAGGCAGTTATAAATTAGAGAACTCTTAACAGGTCTGGGCCAAGAAACTCGATATACCTCAGAGCAAAGCAAGGCAATCATCATACACCGTGCGGTCTTGTGTTGCGTTGATCTCGCTGAATTCCGGGTCTGGGGCTTTCAACTGACCTTCGGTCCACGTCGCTTTTCGTCGCCGAGTTTCATCCCACCATCCGCCATCCAGTTGTTGCGACTGGCCCTTGCGGCACCGGAGATCCGGGATGAAGACGCCGAGGCAGGAAAAAGGAAGACTTGAAGAGAGTTTATTTACATAGTATACATTTCGAGAGAGCCTCCTCGAAGGCGCTGGGGGGGGGGGGGGGGGCTCATCATATAGAGCACTTTCTCCCCAGATCCCTAGATCGGGGAATGGGTCCAGACCGCGCTGTCCAATAACAGGTCTTACAGTCTTTCCTAGCGTCATCATGCCGGCACCACCCTCAACATACACACATACACAACACAATTAAACACGCATATGGTCACGGCGATGCTGCCTCCTCCAAGCTTGCTTCCAGCGAGCGGGGTGCTCGGGTCGACCACCCATGTTTTGTCGCACGGTGGTCACGGGCTCGGCGTCTCCGAGGGCCAATGCCTGGACATCTGGTGTTGATTTGAGCGTAGGTGGCCACACAGTCAGAAACGCCCAGCGTGGTGGTCTAACTTCCGTCTTCGGTGGAAACGCGGTGTTGTGACCTTGCCTCCCAGTAGATGAAAACCAGCCGGCCATCTTCACGCTCCTCCTTATCTTCACAAAGTTAAGCGGCTGCTTTTCTTTCATTCCGGCGCCCGCGTAAAGGGGAAGCGCTCATCGAACGCAACGGTGTGTACCCGACCACACGGGTTTCTATCTGCTGTGACGTTCCCACAGACGCGGACTGAACCCCGGCCCTTTTAAGATGTTTTACGTTCATTTCTTAAACCCACGCATTGGAAAAAAAGGAAAAAGAAAACTTTCAGGGTAACGAATGCGCATTCCAGAGTGGAGTACCTGGAAGGATTCTGTCGACGATTCTGCCCCCCCCCCCCCGCGCAAACACCAGGACCGGGTGGCACCTTGTTGTCTACGGGCAGTGTAACAGTGTGCGGTGGCAATACTCCGCGTGCACCCTTCAGATTTGTGGCATAAGGGGGAGCAGCAGAGCACCTTTTGATGGTTCGGTGAATGCGACCCTGCAGCGCCTGTGCCGGGTCCGGCCTGACTTTTTGTCAGCCACGGTGGCTCCAGGGCTCATTACTGCGTTCTGCATGGATGGCCACGCGCAGCGTTGAATGACGAAGAAATGGCGGCTGCGGAGAATTTCGCGGGAAACACCGAGTTGCTTGGAGGCGTTGGGACTCGATCTGGACATCGGGTCATCAGGTACCCGAAACCGGGGCAATCGGTTCGGCCAAAATTATTTCGGCACAACACTGCAAACTCCGGACGTTGGCCATTTTAAAAGACGCGCTTTGTCGGAGCATTGGGACTATTGTTCGCCCGTAATTCACGTGTCTTCGGACAGCTCGCCCATCTCTCTCTCTGAGGCTTGAGTTTGTACATTGTTACTTGTTCGGCTTTGATTGGGAGAGAGTTTTCCACTGGTGTGGGCCGCGCGGGCGGCCGTAGAAGCTGACACACACCAACTGAGAGAGAAATGTGTCGTGTCAACAGTGGCGATTTGTTAGGTGCCACAGAGGGGTGGAGTCGTGTCCTACGAAAAGGGACTACGGAACGGCGACCGAGGAGACGATGTGATGAGAGTCGATGAGATGAAGACTGAGGCAGAGATGGTATGACGAGGAATGAAAGTTAGAGATGGGAAACGAGGAAGTGAGTGATTGCGGGACATTATGAAAGAAGATTAAGATGGAAATCGCTGAGACAGACGACGAAGACGATGAAGACCGACAACACGGACGATTCGTGAGACGAACTTTATGCACCTTATTTAGACGAGCTTTGCAGGAAGGGAAGCGGCGTGTTGAGACATGGCGTGGCTTTGTTCATTGATAACCTCATCAAATGTGTCGTCGTGTGTCTCCTTTATTTATGCATATCCTTGTATTGTTGCAGTTACTTTATGTGCCTGCCTTGTGTTGAACGTCGCGAATGTCCAAATCATGTGTTATAATTTTGTGTAGTGGATAATGTACGCGGGCATACGATGTTTGCAGTTAGTAATAAATGAAATACATCAGTAAACAGGAACAGGTCGTAGCGTCTCTTACTTCCCGGCCCCAGCACGAATCCCTGTATGTGGAAAGTGATTGAGACACGTAGCCAAGAGGGAACCGGATAGAAAAAGGGTTGAATGTTCTTCCCTCTCTTTGGCGATCGGTTGCGTAGCGGGGACGTCTCAAGTGGTGGCAGCGGTGGGATAACTGCTGGGGCAACGGTGCGAGATTTCACCCTCGTACTAGGGAAGGAGAGGCAGCAAAATGAACGAGCAGGCTACCAAGATGACCGAAAGAGACGACCCACTAGAAATCAGCGCGTTAATGTTAGCGAGCATGGTTCCATCGTTTACGGGAGGTGATACGGATCTGGATATTGGGGACTTCTTTTAAAATTTTGGAGCAGGTTGGTCACTGGGTAGATGGCGGGATAGTGAGCTGGTCTGCATAGCACGATGCAAGATGGTAGGCGCGGGGCACGATTTTGCGTGGTGGGATGATGGCGTCGCTGCGGCTGCAACTTTTTCTGAGTTCAAATATTTTGCCTTCAAGAGGTTCGATACGGAGCCACTTATCTTTACAATGAAAGGTTTTTAAACGCGAGGCAGAGGGCAGATGAGGAGGTGCGGTCATTTGCGAGTCGCCCTCGCATGCGCGGGACCGCCACCCTGGCGAGCTCTGATAGTCAGGATCCGGTGAAAGCTTCACTGCGCCGCGAAATTTCAGCCGAACAATTGCTTTCGCAATTTTTATTAGGCCTAAGAGATCCGGTCCGCAGATTTGTTCTTTCTCGGGACCCGAAAACGATTGATGAGGCCGTTGCCATAGCGCTTAAGGAGGAACAGAATGAGAAAGTGTCGTGGGGCCATACGTTACCCGTTCGATACGTAGAAGAGAACACGGATATTCATGAGATGCATAGCCGCCTTGACCGCCTCGAAAAACTTGTGGAGAGCTTGGCATACGCAATAAGGTGAAACAGAATTGGCAGCAATTCACGAAGCATCTCCCTTATCCCGGCGGGTGCTATAACTGTGGCACAATTGGTCACTTTTGGCGAGAATGCCACCAGTACCGACGACGAAAGTGGAATTGGACGGGTGGCAGCCGCATTCACAAAGGCAAGGAGATGGTGGGAAAATTCGAATCTGGAAACCTAGACGCAACTCCTCCTCATGACGTTGACGCGCAGAGGTCAATCGCGGTCGTAAATATTCGCGAGGAAACAAGCTCCGTAAAAAACGAGTCGCGGTTCACCGTGTGCGGATGTGGTTAATGTAATTTCCGTGATCGAGGAGGATGTTCCGCCAATGAATGAGTGTGTGTTTGGAGGGAACGCTCGCACGCCGGTGCCACTGGGTGAAACAAATGATGTCGATGTCGAGGTTGCTAGAGCGGATACAGAGGGTTTAGCTGCGGTTTCTACCTCCAAGGTACCATGAGACGATGAGGCATTACTAGTAGGAGTGGCAGATATGTAGTTGGATGAGAATGGGTTTTCTGAGGATGCAGTTGTTGGAGTCTTGTTCGACACAGCGGTGGACCGAACGTTAGAGAGAGTAAGTGAGATGGAGGAATGCCTAGATCGCGATGGGGTGGTTTTTGTGGTGCCAAAGGGGAACTGCAGCACACTCAATGTACACTGCACCAAACCCGGGCATGCGCAGCGGTGGTCTTATCAGATAGCTTCGTGACTGAGTTGAGTAGGTGGAAGCTTGGACCATCCAACGAGGGTCCGGGACTCAGAGTCTGGGAAGAGGCCTGCATACGAGTAGACGCTGAGCGCTCGGAGATCGGCTAGGGTCATAAGAGTCCGCAATGCTGTATGCCATTTTATGTTCTATGATTTCTGCTCGGTCATTGTGCTTGTTACTTTAGTGGAGACCTTGTGTCGAAGTTTAAGTTTTTTTTAATTTTGTTTTGCTTTGACTTGTACACTTGTTTTATTTTGTTGATTGTGTTTTGAAATTAGGTAGGTAGTTCGCTTGGTTATTGTGGTTTTGTGTTGCTTGCGGTATCTGATGTTGATCAGTGAGTGAGTGGTACCACCTGGGATCAATTAACACCTAATCATGGGGGAAGAACATAGAGTCAGTGAATGTGAGGTTACCGAGATCTCGCCACTTGTGGGAGAGGAAGGTGCAAAAGGGACTGTTTTAAGAAACGAGATGGTTTAGAAAGACAGGATATGTGACTGGCATCTGTGGCCCAAGTTAGGTAGATTATGCGTGGTGGTAGGTCGAGATACATCAATAGACGATGCAACAGGTGATGAGATGAGACAAGAAAATATAACGGACAAGCTACGGCGATTTCCCTACACAATAGTGTCGCACCTCGTTAGGAGGCAAGGATTGTCTTGATCGGTATTCAGGTACAACGCCCAATGTCACAGTTGCATAGGACTGCATACACGCTACTTTCTGAGCCCATCCGAACACGCAATTTACGTTGAAGATCCCTTTTCCTCACCGACAGGTGCAGCAGAGGCCAGCCAGGAGATGGTACGCGACGGTAATTCAGTGGTGCTGCCTGTATGACCTATGTTCTCCCGCCATCCCGCTTTTCGTTTGGTTTGAGATGTTCGATAAGATCCTAAAATTTTTGTGCACTGTGTGGAATGGAAACGTATTGAAATGTGTGTATCATCTGTTTGAGTGTGCCTAGAGTGGACACTGCAGGCAAAGTGATTGATTGATTGATTTGTGGGGTTTAACGTCCCAAAACCACCATATGATTATGAGAGACGCCGTAGTGGAGGTCTCCGGAAATTTCGACCACCTGGGGTTCTTTAACGTGCACCCAAATCTGCAGGCAAAGTGTGTGATGTGCTCGCGTCGTAGTGAATTTTACGCACACATGACTGAACGTTGCGTGCCAAACCATCCGACGAGCAACTGTGACCAGTGTGCGTTTTGTCCACGCGTTATCCACGAGTATTTGAGGTGATACTCAAGGTTTCAAGTGTGTTGTGCGTGGCAGAGACACGGAATCAAACTGCTTCGTGGTGGGTGATAATTCAGCGACAATCACAAATTGGTTCCTCTCGGTGACGCGCTGAGCGCCAGGGCTGAATCAGAAGTGTACTGTGTTCGCATGCCTTATTCCTATGACTGCCGCAATGTCTCAACTTCGCTGCGCCACCCGAAGGCGCCATGCGCCCGTATTTCTCGTGTTTGAATTTCCCCGCTGGGAAAATTTTTCTGAAAGATGAAGGGATTGTGACGTCCCCACAAACGTGGACTGAACCCCGGCCCTTTCAAGATGTCTACGTTCATTTCTTAAACCCACGCATTGGAAAAAAAGGAAAAATAAAACTTTCGGGGTAACGAATGCGCATTCCGGAGTGGAGTACCTGGAAGGATTCTGTCGACGATTCTGTCCACCCCCCCTCCCCCGCGCAAACACCAGGACCGGGTGGCGCCTTGTTGTCTACGGGCAGTGTGAAAGTGTGCGGTAGCAATACTCCGCGCGAACGCTTCAGATTTGTGGCATGGGGGAGCAGCAGAGCACCTTTTGTTGGTTAGGTGAATGCGACCCTGCTGCAGCGCCTGTGCCGGGTCCGGCCTGACTTTTTGTCAGCCTCGGTGGCTCCAGGGCTCATTACTGCGTTCTGCGTGGATGGCCACCCGCGGCGTTGAATGACAAAGAAGCGGCGGCTGCGAAGAATATCGCGGGAGAAACCGAGTTGCTTGGAGGCGTTGGGACTCGATCTGGACATCGGGTCATCGGGTACCAGAAACAGGGGCAATTGGTTCGGCCGAAAATATTTCGGCACAACACTGCAAACTCCGGGCGTTGGCCATTACTGACGACGCGCTTTGTCGGAGCATTGGAGCTATTGTTCGTCCGTAATTCACGTGTCTTCGGACAGCTCGCCCATCTCTCTCTCTGAGGCTTGAGTTTGTTCATTGTTACTTTCTCGGCTTTGCTTGGGAGAGGATTTTCCCCTGGTGTGGGCCGCGGGGGCGGCCGTAGAAGCTGACACACACCGACTGACAGAGAAGTGTGTCCTGTCAACGTCACTCGTCCTTGGGTGCAGCCACGTGCAGCGCAGCGGCTCCGGATTCCATGGGAATGACGCGGCCCAGCGGCGACCCCATTGGAGGATTCTTACCTCACGGCCAGGGCCGCTTCTGGTTGGACATTTGGTTACTCAAAGAATCCTCCCGGTGTATATAAAAAAAAGCCCTGCGGCGCGTCGCGAGCAGTAGATCTATGTGTCAGAGGAGAGAGCTCGGCTGTCCGAGTCTCTAAGCTGTCGGCCCCAGTGCCGAATTTGTAACGCCTCTATGTCTTTGCTGTACAAAAACCTTGTTAACTCACCGTCGTCTCGTCTGCTCGTCTATTAGCTCTGCGCAGAAGCAGTCGCGAGCTGAGAAACCTACGCTACCAAATGGCTGGTGACCTTCCCGGTGGAGTTCGAAGCAGTGGCGCCTTTGGGACCGTGTTGGCGTCGCCGTCTTTCATACTTACTTTCGTACTTGGAACTAACCCAATCATTCATAATTCATTTTCACGCATGTGTCAATCGATAGTGATCGAAGTGCAACGTACGTGTGACCACCCTAGAAATTTAGCGCAATAAATACCCGAATTGTGCCACAGAGAAAAGGTCCAACTCTGAATGAGACACGTGCGTGTGTGATTCTCACGTTTTCCCACTATCATAACTGAAAGGTTGCGGCTGTATTAATGCTGTTCTGCTTCCCACAAAGTGAGGAATCACCATGCGCGGTGCTTCCTAAGGCTATGTGTGCTTAACAAAAATGTAAACTTGCACATGCTCGTTAGTCAACCGCGGCCGGCCTTTAGATTCAAACCTACAATGAATTATTTAGAGTGTTTGCACGCATATCTTGCAGCAAAGATACGTTGATTTACCGTTAATACTTATTTGGTGCTTCATTTTGACACGGAGTGGCTCGTTACTTTTTACAGAAGCAGTGCGCTCGGCCCCCGTGGTTTTCACATTGGTGGCCACAGCAGACGACGCTGGCAGTCAGGCAATATGAGAAGCGTAACGATTTTCCGGGGTAGTTATGTAGCACTTCGTAAAACCAGGGAAGTAGCTCCAGCAGTATTTTACGGATTTTGTTGGGTGAAGCACCGAGTGGCGGACCTAGAGGGGAGTGGCAGGGGCGACCGCCGCCCCCCCCTCAAAGCCTGTCGGCACCCTCTCCCCCTCTGTTTTGTGCTTGCCGTCCCCCTGCTGTCACCAATCAGGAAAATTGAGGGGGACCACTTTGACCACACACTAACAGTATTTATGCTATGACAGAGTTTTGTGCTCGTAAAAAAAGTAATGACCACGACCCTTCTTCGGTGTTACTTCAAGTGACCGCCCCCCCCCCCCCTTAAAAGAGTGGCTGGATCAGCCCATGGAAGTACCAGAAGAATAATTATAAAAAAGTGCGACGCGAAAGAGACTGCGGGTTGCGCGCGGAAGGGCGGTGGCGCAATGCAACGACGCACGTCACAGGTATGCCTCCGCAGGGTGGCGGCACGGTATGTTCTCGCGCCCACTAGCAGGGCGGCTGGGTCACGCGCGCAGGAGCCTTAGGAGCGACTCGACTCGTTCGTGACAGTTTCAAGACTGGTTTATGTAAGATGACCTGAAGGTTGCAAAGGAAAGGGATAGGTAGAACAGGAAAAAGGTGGTGGTGCTGGTAGTGGTTAGAAAAGGAAGAAGGCGCCTAATTTCTGCAACCCGGTAGGGAGCACGGCGCAGTGCCTGCGGGCATGGGGAATGGGAGAAAAGTGGATAGAAGAGAAAAAGGTTAGGTAAGCAGTGGCGCAGATGCCTTCAGCACAAACAGCAGTCCGGCAGCTAGGGTAGGGTCGCAAGGGTCCCGTTCTCAGCGGTAGACCACGATTCTCGTCTCGTCCAGGAACTCTAGCAGGCTTCGGAGTGCCTGTAGATGGGGACGAGACGGGAAGAGCAGGTGCTCCAGGGTGGTTGCAGCAAGGCCATGTCTCTGGCAGGCTGCGGTGACCTCGAGCGGTCCTGTACCAAGGCAGGACTGGCACAGAGGAGGTGCTCGAGGGTCTCGGGGTCACCGCAGCGGCTGCAGGCGGTGGAGGCACAGCGTCCCTTGAGGTAGCGGTGAGCCACGGTCCACATGCATCCGGTCCGCAGCAGCAGCAGGTCAGCTCGTTCCCTCCTGGTAAGGCCTGCCTCTGGAAGACGCTTGGGTCCCTGCCCCTTGGCCACCCTCTTGTCCGGGTGGACCGAGGCGAGGAGCTTCTTGATGCGAACCTGCGTGCAGTCCCTGGCCGCCACGGCCTGGGGGATGGGGGTGCCCGGCTGGTGTGCAGCCTTGGTCAGCGTGTACGCCTCGAAGGCTACCGCAGGACGTCTTACCTATGGGCAAATGTGTGTCCGCCGTGGTGGCGTAGCTGTTTCGGTGCTCGGCTGCTGACCCAAAGGTCGGGGGTTCGATCACTGCCGCCGTGGTCGCATTTTGAGGGAATCTAAATGCTGTAGGCCTGTTTACACTATGTGATGTCATTGCACATTAAATAACACTACGGCGTCTCTCATAGTCATATCGTGATTTGGGGACGTAAAACCCCAGATATCATTTTGGACAGATGTGTGTGCGTACATGCTACCGCGAGCTGTCATCCACGTTTTCAGTTTCAGGATTCAAGATTGATTGAGGTTGTTTTGAATACAGTTGATGTAAATTCTAAACAATGAGTAAAACCATAGCCATAGGCTAGTAGGGGGTCTAACGAAAGAAGGTATACAAGCACAATAGCAGTTACGGTATAAAAAACAAAACATCAAAAAACTTAAGTAAACGAACAAGAATAGACGAGAGATTTCATTGGGACTTAAGGTGACGTAAATGCATGATAAAACATACAGAAATGTAAGGATTATAACATTGTTACACTCAGTTCACAATCAAATGAAGAAGCAAATACAGACGAAACAAAAAATATATGTGTAGGGTTTTGAACATGCCCCGCCGTGGTGGTCTAGTGGCTAAGGTACTCGGCATCAGACCCGCAGGTCGCGGGTTCGTACCCCGGCAGTGGCGGCTGCATTTACATTGGAGGGGGAAATACTGTAGGCCCGTGTGCTCAGATTTGGGTGCACGTTAAAGAACCCCAGGTGGTCGAAATTTCCGGAGCCCTCCACTACGGCGTCCCTCATAATAATATGGTTGTTTTGGGACGTTAAACCCCACATATCAGTCAACCAATCAATAAAGGCTTTGTACATGGTCATTACTTTTGTTCTACATGTAGAAAATATTTTCAAGCGCGTTTGAGAAAGCCTTAGTATCTTTAATCTGAAGTGGTATGTTACTTTACACTTTAGCGCCTACGAACAGTAGTAAGCGTTAACCATAGACGTTATTAGTAGGTGAAAGATTGAAATTCCGCGATGTCATGCATCTAATAACGCAGCAAGAGGAAGAAAAGATAGATACATCTAAAGGTACACTGTGTGCAATGACATTACTGGTGGTGACTGCTGTTTTATGTTGCCGTATGTAATCAAAAGGTAGAATTTTGAACTTGTGAAACAAAGGTGCGCTGGTTTCACTATATGCCGCATTATCTATTATTCTGAGCGCTCACTTTTGTAATATGTGAACATAATCGAGGTAACTTTTAAAAGTTCATCCCTATGAGTCTAAGCAGTATGATAGGTTACAATGAACAAATCCAGTTGCTATATGTGCCACACATCTGCTAAGTGAACTCTTATAACTGAGCGGTGCGCGTGTATACGAAATAATAGCAATAATTATCTTTATTTTCCCACTCAAATAGTGGAAGGGATATCAGACCGGAAGCTACAAAACTGTATAGGTTGATTGTGCTGGAGGTCCAACAGAATACATTCATACGACACACATGGCAGAAGAACTAACGCAGCCAACGAGCAAAACTGAATACAAGATAGAAAAATGACTGTTAAAGCAAAAAAAATTATGTACTACACAGGTTTAACGCACACACAAAATCAAAAACAAGATTCCTATACACTGGACCTTACAAAATATTTTAGTATGCGACTATCGTGTTTTTGATATTTCTTTAAGATCGTTGGCAGGAGAAGTTGAAGAGTTTGATTTCCGTAATTTGTTCTCGTGAGAGGAAACGTCCACTGATGGGTGTGTCTGGTAACAACAGCTTTGTCTTTTAAGGTTAAGGTATAGCTAAGGATATCAGGAACTCATTTACAGTACAAATGTATGCACGAACAATTGTATACCAATTAATGTTATGGCAATACATTTTCTAACGACATAGAAATTATCTAACACGCATCGAGTTTACAATCAGTATACGTCATTGTGTGCATATAATTAAAATATGTAATCAATAATGTTGAAATGGTAAAGGTGCAAAAAAATGAAGAAAGTTACCACCAGCACCAGGTTTTTCCAAGTAGTCTCCCTGCTAAGTACTGACCGAGCCCAATGCTGGTTTATGTAATCGGACTAGGACCGTTTGCTTATATCCGAACGCCACTCTTGATTTATGTCGACTATGGGCCAACAGCATACTATATATATTGTTTGACGTGAAACAGCAGGCGCTACAAGCTCCGAACACTGCGAACAAAGGTCTCAGTATGAAAAAGGCATGCCTAAAAAAATTAGAGCTCCACGCTCTGCTTCTAAAATTTCTTTACTACGCAGCTGCAAGATCTGACATAGTTATTTCATGAGTGTCATCTTACAGCAACATAATTTTTCTCACCAAGCCCTATGTGTTATCCATGAACCAGTTAATAGCCTTCCGTGGATTCTGTAGCGTTAAAGTTTGTTTGGCAGTATGTCGTCGCTAAGCACAGTGGCTTGCCAAACTAGTAGAGACCACGGGAGCGTGTGTGAATCACCCTTCTCACGGCTTCACGGTAAAGTAAGAGAGAACACTACGCACTTGCGTTCTTTCTCTCTATGCATCCTTTGATAGCTGCCAGTCTACTCGCACCATAACGAGCGATAAAGCGCAAATTGACCAGCCTTCAGTCACCGGGGAAGTGCCTGAGCGGTGATATTGTGACGACAATTCGTCATTTGCGCAAACAAAGCGCGTGAATAGCAATATAATCCCTCGTAGGTTTCGCTTTGATTGCATGCGTGGCACGTGGCGCTTTCTTCCTCGTTCAAATGCATTCTCTTTAGAAACCGGGCTTTCGAAAGCCTACACTAGTGCACCATGCAGAAGCGTCACGTTGTTTCCATTGCGTTCTAGGGGCTTGATCATTCCTTTCTTTCTTTCTTACGTTCTTTATTTATTTATTTATTTATTTATTTTTATATTTAATTATTTATCTATTTATTTCTCTCTTTCTTTTTTTCTTTCTTTATTTCTTTCTTCTCCACTCGTTTGAAGAAAAAGCTGCCCGTGTTTGTCCGGCAACAGTGTTTCAACTATCACGCTTCCACTGCAAACTGCCGGGCTGCCTCGAACAGCGTTGAAAAACCGCGCGCTGTTTCTAGCAAGTGGTCGTTTTCCGCCGCGAAAACCAGATGACGCTGGTTGTTTCATCCCGCGGCAGCCGTTGCACTTCCTCTCTTTTGCTTGGGCGGCACCGCTGGCGCTGGGGCCTGCTTGCCTGCACCACGCAGCTAAGAAGACGCTTCCGCTCTGCCGACTGGTAGAGCAGTTCCTGTCTCCGGAAAGCAGCGGCAACCAATGAGACCCCTGAAACGGGATAAACAGGCCAAGGGGAAAAAACACACGGACATTACGCGGGGAAAGCAAAGAAAGAAAGACGAATCTCTAAGGGAGATGCGGTAAACAGGGTGCGAAACAAACCCGGAAGAGAGAGCGCCAGAGAAAGTGCGCGAAGAATAAAACACGCGCCCGAAAGATGCACAAGGAGGTAGAGAGGAGAGAGATCGCGATGTCGCTATCAATCTGGCTGGGGAATGCGGGAGAAAGAGCACCAAAATGGGGAGCAGAGCACGTCGTGCTCTTCGCCACCTTCTGGGTTCCCATCGCAACAGGAGAGGGCTAGTGATTGGCCGAAAGCATTTTTTTTCTCAAGACCTTCTTGCCGGTTCTCTCTTTTTTGGGCTAGGAACTTCTGTGCAATCTCGGGGAGAAACAGGGTGCCGCGCGCAAGACGACTCCTAGGGGGAAGGCCGTTGTACTCTTCGGATGGAAAGGAAGAGACATCGTGGCTGTAGCGTCACGACGACTTCTCTCTCGTCCGACTGCATGCAGTACTGAAATCGCCCTGTCATTCCCAGCTTGCCACTGTTCCGCATGTTCCGCGTTGTTTATTCAACCTCTGAGGAAACGAGCACAGTTGTCCACAGTTTTTGTTACGCACCGCCGACTGGTTATCAACAGGAAATGGAAAGTACAATTGCTGAGCTCCGCATTTTGAGTTCTCTTGACGGTGATTTATAGTGCTTATTAATTTCGAGGAAAACAACCTAGTGTTAATTTATTTTAACAGCGAAGACCCTCAGATCTGTCCGCGTTTTTAAACAGAGGTATACGCACCGTCGATATACTTGGGGTGCTTGTAGCGACTTAGTGGCGCGTAGGCTGAAGCACTTCAAAAAAAAAGTTATGGTGTCATGATACAAAATTTCGTGCGGCGAACTCAAAAATCAAGTAGAAAATTTGCATAAATCACTCCAAATACCTTTATTTTGCCAAAACCTAGCAACAGGCGCCTCGGCCGGCAACGCGAGTCTCGCTGCCGCCTGCGATTGGTCGAAGCTTCATGACATCATGTTCGGGATGATGAGGACAGCTGACTGAGCTCGCCGGCAGGTGATGCCATGTTAGTGTTTTTATCCGTTGAAATTTGGTATAGTTGCTGTTGGTATGACGAACTGTGGAAGTCGCATCGATTCGCTGTCCATCCGTACACTTTTAATTCTTATGAAAGGGAACACGGGAGCACGTGGCATGCGCGCTCTGGCGGCTGCTGGTAGTGCGTTCAACGTGGAGCGAGAGCAACCACAGCCTTTTTCGCGTTATCTAGTGGCGAGCGAAACAACCAGTCACTGGTGATATGTAAACAGCGACAAGATTGCGACCCCTTCCCCTTCAAGGCAATTACGCAAGGGGCCGCGGTAATTGCCATACCCGTGGTCTGGGAAGCAGACGCCATCGTATATTACAACAGTAAAGCCTGGCTTTGCGTGTTTTTTTTTTAAATTTTCCCAAGGAGACTTACTTCTATTAGCATGTTGTTAAGCGCTTACCTACGTGGGCTGCAAAGTCGCGCTAAGAGGAAAAGGGGTGTCTGTGTGGTGGTGTTGACACCCCTTGACTTGAACGAAGTATTGGTGAAGTGCGACGCGAGTCCTTTGCTACAGATAGCTTTCACAGACCCCAAAGACATCGTCCATGCAACAAGATTCATGACTCCAGACCAGCTAAAGTCATACAAGACATTGAAAGCTCACATTTTTTTAGCCGTGGTTGGGTGCAGGAACCGCGCCTCAAAGCACTCGCTGACAACCAAGTAATTATTCTTGGCAGGATAAACTAATTTATTTCTTCACAAAACCGTCACGTGTTGTGTAATAGGGCAGTGGCGCGAACTC